>JARYHS010013630.1:3008092-3267978 GCA_031002005.1 Vandiemenella viatica | reverse complement strand
TGATATATGCAAGATATTTCAGATGAAATGGACAAGGGAGGCCAAATTGATAGTGTAGCACTAGATCTGTCTAAGGCGTTTGACAGAGTAAGCCATAAAATGGTAGTAAATAAGGTAAAAAACATTGGAGTGGATAAGAAAGTCATTTGCTGGGTAGAAGAATTTTTAAAAGGTAGAAAACAGAAGTTAGGGTAGGAAATGTAGCTATCAAAAGAAGTGCAAGTAAAAATGGGTGTGCCACAGGATAGCGTATTGGGACCATTGCTATTCATTATTCTAATGAATAATTGTGTTGATTGTTTACTATCTGAAATTAGATTGTTTGCAGATGACATAATGCTGTATAAAAGAATCAAAACGATAGAGGATTGTAAACAGTTGCAGGGTGATCTGGACAGGATATCTAATTGGGTTGGTAAACATGGAATGAAGATAAATGCAAAGAAGAGTCAGCTTATTAGATACACAAATAAAAAACAAAAGGTTAATTATGAATATAAGGTGGGGAAAGAATTGCTTGCTGAAGACTTGAAATGCAAATATCTTGGAATTACTTTTGATAACAAACTTAACTGGGCAGGACACATAGGACAGGTGGTAGGAAAAGGTTTCAAAGTTCTGCACTTGTTGGAGAGAGTGATGAGGGGATGTACGAGAGAAGTCAAGGAATTGGGTTACAAAACTTTGGTCAGACCATTGGCTCGAATATGGTAGTGTAGTATGGGACCCTCATTTTACGTATCAAATACAGGAGTTGGAGAGGGTGCAAAGAAGGGCTGCTAGATTTGTTTCTGGAAATTATTGCAGAATGCAATCAGTGACGGATATGATAAAGGAGCTGGAATGGGATTCATTGCAAGACAGGAGGAGGATGAGGAGGGTCATGGGAGTGTACAGGGCATATACTGGCGATGAGGCATGGAAAGATATTGCAATAGGTATGAAAAGTAGTGCATGGAAGGGAAAAGATGACCATGACCACAAGCTGGCACTCGATTTCAGGCACAAGGGTGTGGGAAGATTCTCTTTTTTAGGTAAGGGTGTCAGGGATTGGAATGAGTTACCAAGAGAAATGATGAATAATTTACCGAAAACTTTGAAGAAATTTAAAGATAAAATTTGTAGAGGGCAAATGTAGGTGGGTGCAGGATAGAGGGAAGATGGGTGTGTAGGGAAATTGCCACCGGAGCCTGTGCTCCATTGCAATTAAATTAAATTAAATTAAATTGAAAAACTGAAAAATTAACATGTAAGTGTTCCCAAGTTATTTCTCACAGTTGAAATTTTTATTCTGATTTCAGCATACTGCTGACATCATATTATTTGGGGGAATTAACTTACACTTTTACTTAGTGACAAAGAAATTAACAAAAGATGTAAGAACTGCTCTGCAATACTGACTGTAGCAAGATGCAGCACCGTCTGCTAGGTAAACCGATCAGCACAGGAAGAATGCAACTGTACTTAAAATAAATTTCACCTGAATCTCAAAGTAGGCTGTTAATTGCTAATAACACCGGTATGGCAATAAAAGAAATTTTAAGCCATACTCGGCTCCTAATGTTCCAGTAGACGAAAGTAACGTTCACATTTGAGAATTTAAGTGTGTTACCCTTCATGATCTGCTGTATCTCCATTTTGAGAGTGATGATCTCGCGAGAGTGGGAGTCGTCCAGCGAGCGTCGCAGCCTGTGGATGCTGAGCAGGCCCTCCTTCACGGCGGCCACGTCGTCGTCCTGCAGACAGACACCACGGTGACTCACTGTCCACAGCAATCGGCGGACGTTGCTCATAACGGCTGAGCTTTAGAATTAAGTAAATATAACCTAGGCTGATGAAGCAAGTATAACATGACCCTGAGTCAATACCAGGTGTGTAAATATGAAACTGGAATTTGCCAATAGATGGCTCTAGCTATCAATGCAGTTACCATCAGATTGCATCATTGTCACCATTTTCTTTTTTTGACATCTGACAGCCATTTTCAACCCACAAAAATACAAGTTTCATACGACAGTGTAGTTTTCAGTAATGTTGAACATTTTGAGTTTTGAGCCTCCAAACTACAATTTACGGACATCATTGATTTTCTGTTACCATTTAAAGAAAGCTGCTGCAAATGCTTGTCGAAGCTTACGGTGAGCGTCCTCTTGCTAAATCACAGTGTTTTGAGTGGTTTAAAAAATTCAAAAGTGGTTATTTTGACATGAGAAACGAAGACAGTGGAAGACCTCCAAAGAAGTTTGATGACAGTGAGTTTCAAGCATTGTTGGATGAAGATGATGCCCAAATACAATAACAACTCGCAGGCCAATTAAATGTAACGAGGGAAGCTGTCTCCACACGTTTAAAAGTGATGGGTATGTTCCAGAAGATGAGAAAATGGGTTCCACATGAACTGACTGACAGGCAGCAAGAAAAATGAAAAACCTCTTGTGAAATGCTGCTCGCCAGGCATAAAAGAAAGTCATTTCTCCATCGAATTGTGACAGGTGATGAAAAGTGTATATATTTTGAGAACCCTAAGTGTAAAAGATCATGGGTAACTCCAGCTGAACCAACAACATCAACATCAAGGCCAAGGCTAATTCACTGTGGAAGGAAGACAATGCTCTATCTTTGGTGAAATCAAAATGATGTTATCTATTACGAGCTACTTAAAACCTAGTAAAACTGTTAATTCTGAACTTTATCAACAGCAAATGATCAATTTGAATCAAGCATTGCAGAATGACAAACTTCCCATCACATACAGCAAACCCGGTCAAGGAAATGACTGAAGTGCTTAGTTGGGAGATACTGATGCACGAGGCTTACTCACCTGACTAAGCTCCATCCGATAACTCTCTCTTTACATTGAAGGGACACGCACTCAATGAGCAGAAGTTCACTTCTTACGAAAATGCACGAATGATTCAATGACTGGTTTGCATCAAAAGAGAAAGAAAAATTTTTGGCGTGGCATTCATAAATTTCCATGGAGATGGAGAAAATGTGTATCTAACAATGGGCAAAACTTCAAATAAGGTACTTTGTACCATTGTTACACAATAAAGGTGTATTTTTTATGAAAAAATTCCGGTTTCCTATTTACGCACCTGGTATAGCCGTGGCAGTGAATGATTCTTTATGAAGCACCACATCTCTACTCCTCACATCATACGGATGGCTCTGTTCTTTGTTTCCTTCAGGCTTTACGCCTCGTTGACGTCGTTACGGGCGGAAAAGAACTGGGGACGAGGAATGGGAAGGAAATTGGCAAATCGCCATTTGAAGGAAGCATCCCGGCAGTCACCTGGAGTGATTCGTAGAAACCGTGGAAAACCCAAATCTGGACGCCCAGATGAGGATTGTGACTGGCGTCATCACCGATGCGAGGCCGGAGCGTTAACTGCTCACCCTCCACGCTCGGTTCTCTTCGTTAATACGGTCGTGTAAGTTACCACACTTTATGTGCTGTGCAATTCATTCTTAAGACTCCGTATGCAGGATTATGTAGTATGAAATGAGCACAGTAAATGTATAAAAATCAACAATGAATTAAAGAAACCTTAAAAACATTAAGTAAAAAAGAAAAGAGTAACATCTGATGCTAACATGGTTTACATAATCACAAATCTGATAACTTTATGTTTAAACTGTAAAAGAGCTAGCAACAGCATGAAAAAGTTGATTTTCGATCGGCCGGTTTTTTTATGTTTCTTTTCTTATTGAAGTTTGGTAGAGGTGTGGTACATCTGGCACCTGCGAGCTGTTGCGTTTATCCGTGCACATCCATTCCGTACAGGGAAAAATTGTGCATTTTGAAATCATTTTAAGACAAATTTCCTTTTTTTCATAATTTTCTACTTCTTTTCAGCAGTATACATTTACAATTGCCAGATCTTGCCAGATGCAATTAAAAAATAGAACAATTTTCAAACCATTTTAGTATAGCTGAAATTTCAATATGATTTAGTTCTGCAAGCAAGAAGTATAATACAAATTTGGCAGACAGAAATTTGGTTGATTAAAGGAGCCAGATAAATTTGAGTCTCAGGGAAAATAGGTAAATTTGAAACATCTAATTTGTTGGTTGAATCATAGAGATAGCTGCAACAGAGGATGTCATGAGATAGAAGCAGTCACAGATACTACTTTCTAAGATTGCATCAAGTGTCTATGCTCGTTGTAGTATGTTTCCTAAAATGAAAACCGTTTCATAGTGGTGGACAATGAAAAATAAAAGTGTATAAAAATAGCAGATTATCTTTTATATATATATGACTCAACATATTCCCAATATAACTGTTTTTGTTTGTCAGTTTAAAACAATTTAATGGCCGCACTCTTCTAGCTTTCCTATTCTCCCCGAGACTTAAATTTGTCTGGCTCCTTTAAGCAACTGAATTTCTGTATAACAAATTTATGTTATACACTTTGATTATAGAACTAAATCATACTGAGATTTCAGCTCTTGTTGTCTATAGTCAATGTATATATGTTAAGCTCAAAGACCGAAAATGCTCACTGAACGAAAAAATAACCACAGTGTGTTGTGGTTTCTTGAAAATGGCCACAACACATTGTGGCTTATGAGTATCTAACTGTCAGTACTCACAACGAATCAATCCAGGCTGCATCTGTCGTGTTACAATGCACTAAAAAAAAAAAAAAAAAAAAAAAGTTAATGTCATGTGTAGAGAATGTGACCTGGACCAGACTCAAAATTTGCATTGTGGCCTTTTTGAGATAGCCTCAACGTGTTGTGGCTGTTTTTCGTAAGTGTCATAACGTGAATAATGTATTGTGGTTGTTTTCAAGAAACCAGAATGTGTTGTGATTGTTTTTCCCCCCCAAACAATGAGCATTTTTGACTACTTTCAAATGAACCCATTACTTGATTTGCTGTGAGATTATTTTAATTTGTTTGCATACTTTTGCCAAGAATAAATCTGATTAATGTTGTTTTTATGATAAATGTAAATTTGTTCAAAAAATAAGCATAATGGTGTTGCTGATACCCCCTATCATTAATTTGCAGGTACTATTGATAATTTTATTTATTATAATTTATGAAGACAAAGTTTCATGTGATGCATGCACGATCTGTACGCTTGCATCCTGTTATCCTGGGTTTTCATTTTAGGAAATGTACTACGAGCATAGACACTCGATGCAATCTTAGAAAGTAGCGTCTGTGACTGCATATACCTCATGACGCCCTCTGTCGCAGCTCTCTCTCTCATGCAATCAACAAATTAGATGTTTCAAATTTGCCTATTTTCCCTGAGACTCAAATTTGTTAACGAAGGCTGTTTCTCATTGTAGTGGAGCCCAAGAGGGAGGCAACCAGACTAATGGGACAAAGACATATGCAGGGTGGTTGGAG
Source organism: Vandiemenella viatica (assembly GCA_031002005.1). Classification (NCBI taxonomy): domain Eukaryota; kingdom Metazoa; phylum Arthropoda; class Insecta; order Orthoptera; family Morabidae; genus Vandiemenella; species Vandiemenella viatica. The sequence continues at coordinate 3,262,607 of JARYHS010013630.1, read as the reverse complement.
CTAGGATCACACATGTGCAGTCATGACTCCAAGGTGCCACATCATTTCGGGACTGAACTGGCTGATCGTGATCATGTGAAATACACATTGGATATAAGAAAATCTAAAGAAAGTTAATGAACAAATTGCAGAGGGAGTCTAAGCCAGAAATCAGAACATTTAATATTGAGTGCGACGATACCCAGGGAGTATGGAAATTAATGTAATACAAGACAAAGATTTCATTTGTGAAAGAGATACTTGAGTTTATATTTTGGAAAATAAGATATTAGTATTGTCTGAGAACTGCACCAAAATATGGAAGAATGATACAGAACACAAAGGAAAAATGATATGAAAAATGAGCAGCAACAAAATTGTAACATCAAAAATGTTGAGTTACTTAGTACACCACGTGTTTTTGACCCATGATGCACCTGTTTCTTCCAAGCCATTTTGTTAGACCCAAGTTTGAGGCTTGATTAAATCATCAAATAAGGATACGAATGTGTGTACACAGAACAACAGAAATGTGGATGGAGTCTGGTGGGACACACAGAGGTTATATTAATATGCAATGAAACATTTACCTCGAGGAAGATAACGCGATTGGTGTGCTCGATGACAGCACTGGCATCAGACGCGAAGTAGTACTCCACCTCCTTGTCTTCGAGTGGTTGGAACTCGGCGGTTGAATCGGAGCGCGGTATCAGGGGAACGTCGTTACGCCCGTGAGGACGGTGGTCTGCAACCGATTAAATGACTTTTAACATCCGCAGTGAATGGCGGAAAATAAATCTTGACAATGCTCAATATTAATTAACCACTCTCCATTTCCCATTTCCTCCTACAATAATGCATTTGTTCTTGAATGTGGCTGTGAAGTGAAATATACATGAAGAACTAAATTAAATTAAAATTGGATATTTTTTTAGATTTTGATCCAAGAGATGTTTAATCCTGAAACAGTTTCAAGAGGCTTCTGGCAGCTGATGAAATGTTCACTTAATTTTATTAAAATTGCAATGGAGTGCACGCTCTGGTGGAAATTTTCTTACACACCTATCCTCCCCACTTTCCTGCACCCACCTACATCAGCCCACTACAAATTTCAACTTTAAATTATTTAAACATTTTGGTAAATTATTCATAATTTCTCTTGCTAAACTTATACCGATCCCTGACTCCCTTACCTAAAAAAGAGAATCTTCCCACACCCTTGTACCTGAAATCCAGTGCCAGCTTGTGGTCATGGTCATCTTTTCCCTACCATGCACTACTTTTCATACCTATTGCAATATCTTTCCATGCCTCATCGCCAGTACACTCCCATGACCCTCCTCATCCTCCTCCTGTCTTGCAATGAATCCCATTCCAGCTCTTTTATCATATCTGTTACCGATTGCATTCTGTGATAATTTCCAGAAACAAATCTAGCAGCCCTTTTTGCACCCTCTCCAACTCCTGTATTTGATACACAAAATGAGGGTCCTATACTACACTACCATATTCGAGCAATGGTCTGACCAAAGTTTTGTAACCCAATTCCTTGACTTCTCCCGTGCATCCCCTCATCACTCTCTCCAACAAGTGCAGAACTTTTAAACCTTTTCCTACCACCTGGCCAACGTGTCCTCCCCAGTTAAGCTTGTTATCAAATGTAATGCCAAGATATTTACATTTCAAGTCTTCAGAAAGCAATTCTTTCCCCACCTTACAATCATAATCAACTTTTTGGTTTTTATTTGTGTATCTAGTAAGCTGACTTTTCTTTGCATTTATCTTCATCCCATGTTTACCAACCCAACTAGATATCCTGTCCAGATCACCCTGCAGCTGTTTACAGTCCTCTACCATTTTGATCCTTTTATATAGCATTATGTTATCTCCAAACAATCTAATTTGAGATAGTAAACAAATAATACAATTATTCATTAGAATAATCAATAGCAATGGTCCCAATATGCTACCCCATGACACTCCCATCTTTAATCATCCCTGTTTTAATATTGCATTTCCTACCCTAACATTCCCTACAATAACATTTTGATTTGTGGTTTTTAACAATTCCTCTACCCAGCAAGTCACTTTTTCATCCTCTTCAATAGTTTTTACCTTATTTACTATCGTTTTATGACTCACTCTGTTAAAAGCCTTAGAAAGACCTAGTGCTACACTATCAATTTGGTCTCCTTTGTCCATTTCATCAGTAATATCTTGCATATATCCCACCAACTGGGATTTGCAGGAATATCCTACCCAAAGCCATGTTGCCGAAGAATAACCTCCTGGTTAGTTTAAAAGAAAATTGTCCTATCAACATATCACTGATTTCATATTCTGAGGAGCTGCTCATCAGATTCTGATTTAACACGAATTCTCGTTCCGTCATTATATCCGATTCTCCTGTCATTTCCTAGCAGAAATCATAAATGTGTTGTTTTTTTTCTTCCTTGGACTTTAAAACCTGACAATGTTATTAAGGGGAAGCTAACATAAGCAAGTACTTCCAGCTAGCTGACATCCTTATCAACTGAAATGAACGGAGTGGTGGCTCGGGGGTTAAGGCACCTGACCGGTACCCGGTTCGCATCGGTGGGGATTTCCGTAGCCACCTCACCCGGCCTTCACCTCTGGCACAGCTTGCTGTGTAATGTGAAGTACGCCAGACTGCTTCCGTGGTTCGGATTCCCCGTTAAACTGTAGGTCCCCTGTAGCTAGTAGCACTACCGGTTTACGTTAAGGTGGAATGCGCAGCCAATAGAAACTCTGTCACCAGGTCATTACGACCACACGGAATTATTATCATTGTCATTTTAAATGTGAATATAAATAATGATATAAAGCAGACCCATCATTTACCTATGTTTTGGACACAAATGCAGTGATGATGCAAAAGAAGACTAATGCAATACAAAATAATTAGACGACCTATAATGAAATATGGCCTACACTGAATTCGATCCCCTCTCATTTTTCCCTCACAGCAGCCACCTTGTGATGGTTTTACATCCTGTAGCCTTATTTGTATTCGGTGTTTTCCTTTTTATTTCTCCCAATTCATATATGATGCGCATAGATCTTTGGTTTAAGTTACAGTTTCTGAGGTTTATTCCCATTTTTTAAATTCAATTTCCATCACTTTCCCTTCAAACAACTCGTTTATCCGTTCGGCTTCCTCTACATGTTTGTCCCGTTTGCAGTAATGGTCACTATCAGTGTTTCCTTTTCTTTTTCTTCTTTCTCTATTTCTTTACTTTTTTTTCTTCTTCTTCTTCTTCTTCTTTCTAGTTTTTATGTCTGTTAATTAACCATGCTGTATCCCACAAAATCTTTAATTTCCACCCATTTTAACTGCCCGCCTTTGCTGTTCATACAAAAACTAGTTTTCGAATATGCCCTTTCTGTACATTTCCTTTTGAACTACTTGTTTAGCCCCTCTCACGCGCTCCTATTTGATTAATTTCTTTCTGCTGTTATTGTCAGTGCCCTCCCTCCACTCCAGCCCGACTACAACGGCCGTAACCACCAGTGCTGTCGCTGCCTAGTCCGTGGGTGCCCACGTAACTCAGTTACACGGTTCTATTTTCTTGAAGAAGGGCACAGTCCGAAATGTTGTGTTTTTATGTTGAGTGTTTTTCTGTTACTGCTGTCCTCCTCCCTTTAACTTTTGTGAAGGATGGTTATATTTTATCATTCCTTTCCATATTAAAAATCACTTTAATTTGACTTTGAGTTACCCTGTTGGTAATGTAGATAGGCTTAAACAGAAATGAACCCACTTTTCCCCTGCAACTTATTCTTCCTTGGCACAGGGTCTGTATCATTTTGTATTTATGTAAAAATAAAATTTCATTTCCTCCATAATTCTAAAACTCATTAATTTTAATAAACTCCATAATTTTTTTGATTGAATTTACTCCGTCTTTTACTATTACGACCAAAAACTGTAAAAAATAAAAATAAAATAAAAGAAAGGGTATAATGGTGTGTCATGTCAATTCAATGTAATCTTCACGGGTTTGTCATAAAAAGACACCATCCGGTAATGTTTTTAATATCCCACTTTTGGAGTATCTCAGCAAAGTCTTTTTTAAGCCATGATTTTCCTCTGAAATGACTTTCACCCTAACATCAAAATCCTGTTCACTTATTCAGATCATTACCATGTTGTATCAAGTATGTTGGAAGTTTCAGGTTCTTTTGTCTTTGCCAGAGCAATTATGATGTTTAACTTAGAGAAACATCAATTAATTGCTAAGTTTTTAAAATAAAACTCTCCTTTTCCTCTTCCTAATACCTCATTCCCAATACTTCTACTTTTGGTCTGTTTCACTCTGTGTATAATTTTTCATATTTTCTCCTCTACGACTTCATTTTAGTTTTACATTATGTCCTTACTCATTCCAGGGAAATAGTGTTTATACCTTCTAATATCAAATCCTACTGAGTAAAAATTTAAGCTGGGAATTAGTTACATCTTACTTTATACTACACTGCTGTAATTTAAATCAAAACAAACATCAAACACGCTATTCAGTCAGAGTGCTACCCACAACCAGTGAAAACAGTGAAGAAAGAAGTATTAAAGCCTTAACAAGAGCAGACACAGTGCACAGTTTTAGAAATAAATATATAAAATTACAATTTCATTTTAAATAAAAAGTTAAATTTTGCCACTGCTATTATCCACAAAATAATACTTTCCATGTATTATAAGCACCTTCCAGTATTTCAACAAACTTTACACAAACTATGACTATTTCATCAATTACATCTGTTTCTTTTCATCTTTCATTAGTTTCACTAATGCCAACATTGACAGAGTTCAACAATTACTTACTAAAATAATTTTCACATTAAGAACATTTTAAACAAGTAAATACTTTCAAACTCTTTTGTACTTTTTATTAATAGAACAAAAGCAAGAAACTCAAGATCAAGCAGAAAGGATAAAAAGGAAGAAGAGACAGAGAAATAAGAAAAATAAAAATTTCAAAAAAAAATATACCTTTGTTCTGTGACTCTGGGTCTAATTGGAGGAGCAGGCACAGATTTAAAAAATGAAAAAAAAAGAGAATAGGTGAAAATTAGTATAAACACAGAGAAAAAAAATCATGCTTAAAATATGCAAAAAAGACATGCAAAAAATTATACTACATCAAAAAAATAAAAACAAGCTGACCATCTAGCTAAAGTACACACAATAAGCATATACATATTACAAATTAGAATAGGGAAACGAACCACCATGTTCAGTCCCACAAACATCGTCCAAGGTAAGTGGTGGTTCGTTTCCCTATTGTAATTTGTAATTCCTTATGCCCCACAAACATCATCCAAGGTAAGTGGTAGCTCATTTCTCTATCCTAATATGTAATTCCTTTACACTACTTAGGGTCAATTCCTTCATTGTTTACTATATATAAGACTCCCAAATATAAACCCATAATAAGCTATCAAGGGAAACAACACTACTCCATATAAAGTAGGAAATAGAAGGACGGAAAACTGAGCACTTCTGATGCAAACAACAACAATAATAATAATAAAAAACACATATTTCAAAGAGGAGTGGATATAAAGTACTAAAGAAATCATGCTACAAAAAACAAAAATAATCCTACAAATTACAGATGTTGATGGTATTGTCTTGTCTAGAATATTGCAATTGTTGATATGTAAACAATGTACCTAGGAAAATGAAATGTGGTAAAAGTGTTGCCATTAAGTGTTCAGAAGAAGACGAGGAACTGAAAACATCCCATCCGCGTGAATGGGTCAAGTCTCCTCATTAAACACTATGTACTTTGGAAGAACCAGAAGTAATGTGTGGCAAGCATAATGCAACAGCACTGTACACCATGCTTTAAATATTGAATGGAGGTCTGAGGAAATAAGAATGAAGAAAGTGTGGATACCATGCTCCAGTAAAAAATAGAACTGCGAGAACAGCAGACAAAGATGTAGGACACAAAGTATCACATAGGGAAACAATTGGTTTGAAACAGAAAAATGATTTAGAATAATAATCCAAAATATGAATCTAAATGTGTATTGTACAAATTATCTATTATAACATCTGTTTCAAAATTTATCATATTCTATTGCAAATTATAGTTATATCTATGGTCACTGACTGAAGATAAAATACATCAATATAACACAATCAATTTATTATGAAAGCAAACAAGGATAGAGAAATTAAACCTTTTGATTACCAAAGTTGGAGGCGAAGGGACATAAAAAAAACACGACATTCACAGCCCTTCTGATTAAAACTTTGGTAAGTAATGAGTTTACTTTTCGTATTCTTGTTTGTTTTCCAATTCCTTTAATGCATTTTCCCTTTTTATTGTTATTATATACTGCATCACAGATAGTATGAATGGATATGAGGAAATAAACAATATGACATTACCGCAATGAACATGAAATTCTTACTGCTATAAAATGTAGAATATTTCAAAATGAGGTCTGACGGTTCACACATGGAAAATATTTATCCAATTAGTGATAACCTTTTAACCCTGATTATTATTTAGTTCTTCCACAAAGATAAAAGAAACAACTTTTCTATTTCCAGAGTAAAATTAAAGTGTTGACATTGCTGGCATATAGACCATTTACACCACTGATGTCTTAGTTTGTTATTGTTATTTTTATTTTTACCAATTCAACAAGGAACACTTTGGTTAGCACAATTCGTTGTTTTCAGTTTTCAGAAAAACTCACATGCCTTTACAAAATAATAATAAAAAGAACACACAAATAAATTTTGTACACATATAAAGTTTTTAGTTCAGAGGAATTTTGTACATGGTGTCTCATATATTAAAGGTTGGGATCACCAACAACAAGAAACAAATGCTATAACTGATGTGTTACAAAAATTAGTAATCAATTTATACATGTATCTCATTTTATGGAGATGGTCTGAATAGTGCATGACCTCCCAGTTTGAAAATGTTGATAAATAATAAAAGAAACTTATATTTTGTTAAATACATGTTATTATCGAAATTTCCAACAAAAATTATGAATAAGTTATTTTACTGAACTTATTTGAATAATGTAGCTTCACAAGAGAAATTCATTTTTTGCTGTTGGTACATCCCAATCTATTCCTCACAATAAAGGCAGAAATGTGAAGCGTTAGTTTTCCACTGAAAAGCAATAAAGAAAGAGTTTTTTTTTTTTTTTTTTTTTTTTTTTATTAGACTTGACTCACTGGATCTACTTTACTCATAGTCTGATGCAGTGGCATAGCTAGGTTAACAAGGGCCCTCGGGCCAGATGGGTGACCCTTTTTTTTAACCTCTACCAAATCTTTTGAAGTTTGCTCCCTGAGCATTAGGGGCCCCCCTGAACTCCACTTGGGGGCCCCCTGAGCTTGAAGGCCCCAGTGCATGGCACCGCATAGCCCTCCGATAGCTACCTCTGCCCCTGGTCTGATGTAATGACTCTTTATTTCACTTGTCTGACATTTGATTTGCTTCTTCTAAAGAAAGGCAGATGGGTTTATATATATATATATATACAAAACCAAGGAAGGATAGGGAAATATGACCCAACACTTACCACAGATGAAAATGGCTGGGACGACGAACAGAAAACAAACACAGGAGAAGCGCAATATTTCGGCCTATAGCAGCCTTAAACGTGCAGAAGGTGAAACACCGTTTAAGGCTGCTATAGGCCGAAATATTGCGCTTCTCCTGTCTGTGTTTTTTGTTTGTTGTCCCAGCCGCCTTCATCTGTGGTAAGTGTTGGGTCATATTTCCCTATCCTTCCTTAGTTTTATTGCCGTAAAGCTTTTTCCTGCTCATTGTTATTATATACCATTTTATTTCAATTATTGTATACAATAATTCAAAAGGGAATACAATAGCAGGTTCCATTTATAAAAAATATCTTTATTGCTCATCAGTAGATTAAATAAAAAGAAAAAGTTGAAGTTTTAATTAAAGACTCAAAAGAAACGTATAAGAAAAAGGAAACGAATTACTACCTGGTGCTAATGAGGTATCATCTGTGTTGACCCAAACACGTCATGCAAACACAAAAACAATTAATACAGGATCCCAACAAATAGGAAAGTTCTCTAAAAAATAAAATTAAAATCCATATTAAATCAGGTAATGAAAACACATAATTTATGCAGATGAAGGAAAATGGGGTAAATGATGAAGCCAAGCCTTTACAGTATTCGTGCGTATATTACAGCAGAAGCGTGCAAACAATTAGCACTGAAGACAATAAAAACAGTTGCCAGCACCAGAAAAGCAGATAAGCCACCACCAACTAGGATAAGCCACTCCATTAAAGCTCCCTTTTATTCACATTAGGCCAAAGCTCCACTTTACAATCTAGTTTTACTGATGTTGAATCATAAATCTACCATGTTTACATTACTCCAATGCTAAAGCTATTCATTTTGCTGTTATACATAAGGCTGTAGGCAAAACTGAAAGAACGATGCACGGTAGCCACGTAACCATTTAGCAAAATAATTGTAAAAAATTCAAACTTCTCATACCTGACAAAGGATCAGAAGAAGCATTAAAATTTGCTTTCAACCACTAAAATTCTTTGGACCTCAGATTGAAAAAGCTGCAGCAATTATTTCTTCCCCCATTTGCAAAACGCAAACATTCTTCTTAATCATAAGCAGAACTTATTACCTGAGCTGCCATTTAAGCAAAAGTAAATACGAAGGTGACCTAAACCAATGCACCACATTTTTTTTTTCCTCAGCCACCAACAATGGTATAAATGTAATACTTTAGATATGAATTCTTTGATGTTTCCAGAGTGCACACACCAAGTTTCTGTTTCTTCCGGTCCCGTCTCTAAAGACCTCGCTGTTAAGAGACTTTAAGCAGTTAAAAAAAAAGATGTTTCTTCCGACAGAAAGTGTACTTGCAGCAGTGGTTCAAGATGGTGTCTGTGAGTGACGTGCGTTATTATCGGCGTGTCGTCATTGAATTTCTCACTGCGTACACCCTATAGCCCTGACCTAGCTCTCCCAGACTTTCACTTGTTTGGACCATTGAAGAATGCCGTTCATGGGAGACATTTTGAGGATGACGAAGATGTGATCTGCACTGTGAAGAAACGGCTTCGTGAACAGAACGAGGAGTGGTACTGCCAGTGCATACACGCTCTCGTGTCTCGCTGGAGGAAGACCACAGAACAGGAAGGAGATTACGTGGAAAAATAGGGAGTGTAGAGGGAACATAATTCTGTCTTGTGTAGAAGTTTCATTGTGTTCAACAAATAATTGTTGAAGAAAAAATGTGGTGCATTAGTTTGTGGACTACCCTCGTAGTATGCGGAAGAATTATGCTGAATTAATGGGCTCACTGTGTTAACTATTTGCAACACGTGTGAGCTTACCTTTAGAAAAATTAATTTGTACACAAAGGGTTATGCAGTGAATTTTCCTGGTGTAAGACCTGACGTAAGCACAACTCTGGCATTAATCACTGGCCATAACTAAGAAGTGTTCTGGAGCTGAACAATAATGGAAGCTAGTTTCAAACGATACTTGCAGACAAAAAAATACAAAAGTTTGAAACAACTGATGTTCCACCACCACTACCTCGTACAGCGAACTGAAAGCAATAACTGATGATACTATAAAACTCAGTTTCAAGGAGGAGGCAGACTTTTATCAACAGCTGGAAATGCAAAAAGAATACCTGCTTCCACGACAGCGGCCGATATTCCGTCACCGTAAACGTAAGCTCACAGATTTCTGTCTGCTCAATAAAGCATACAAATAACAAAGGAAAGGGAAATTAACTCATCACAAACCAAAGTTGACGCTTGTGGTGGGAGAAAAAACGTGAAAGGCGGACCCACAAATCTACAATATTTTGGTTTTAACCTTCCTCAAGTAGTAGCGAAAGCACACATCCGGAACCAAATGGCCTGTTTCTCTACTGCTCGAAGAAGGTTCATACCGAAATATTGTAGATTTGTGCGTCCGCCTTTCGCGTTTTCTCTCACTGCAGTCGTCAACTTTGGTATGTGGTGCATTAATTTCCCTTTCCTTTGTTATTTATATCACCTAGAAGCCACTTGCTTTTTCCTTCGTTTCATCAATAAAGCATATAATGCTAAATCGCCAGTTTACTGCAAGCATCATTAATAGTCTTTAATGTGCAAAGTGTAATGAAATGGTTGCTTTTGGTACATTTCTTATGTACATAGAATAAACAATTTAAACTAAAACTTGATTACATCAGAAGTTACTATTCTAAATAAGCGGAACTGATGTTTACAACAGAGTGGGGAAAAAAATCAGTAAATAAAAATTCAGCTGCGTACTGTGCTAGGACAGTTCTAAATATGTAGTCATAAAACATCCAGTATTTAATTATAATATATGATGAACAGATCAAGACAAATGTAAATCTGAATTTTTCTGTTTTTCTCATCTACGTTTAATTATTGTCAATAAATACATATTTTTATTTGTTATTAACTCCTTTTGTACAAGTTAATAACTGGAATATACCAAAGAGGAAATTAAGCAGCTGTTGTCTGTAGGCAGTAGCCCATTACTGGGATGTAAGAACGGAGACTTTTCTGGTTTAATTCTACGCTGGTCTGTGTCGTATAACACAATCCGGCATTCACACTCGTGAAGCCTCCATTGCAGAGAGAAGTCAAATAATGTATTTGCATTGTGGATATATTTGTAACAACAAAGAAAATACAGGCTTATGAGGCAGTAAGAGGGTTTGTGTATTTATCTGATTTGTAACAGATCATTTCAATCCACAGTTTAGACACAAGTGTTAGTTTTACACAAGTTACGTGCGTTTTTAGTATATGCCGAGGTATGGACGTTAACTATAATTTTACAAAAAAATGTGCTCTGCCAATAATTTTTTAAGACGGCCCTTGACGGACAGGAACATGAGGCATAATTTTGTTTGCACTCGCAGCCCGAGGAGGAGCTTACCCTTGCTGTAGAGGATCGGGACGTGGTCGGTGGCCAGCCGGGTCTTCGTCTTGATGCCGACCAGCAGCGGGCTGCCCCGGCGAGTCGCCACGCACTCTCCCGGGAAATACTTGCTCTTGAACGCGAGGGCGAACGCTCCTTCCTGTCACACAAGTCAACGTCGGGCATTACTCGTACAAGGGACAGTGATTCGGAATTAAAGCTGCATTCTTCTATGTGAAAATCCAGTTAGACACAGGTTTCGTAACATCTTCTGACATCTTTGCAGAAGCTAGCTAGGTGAGGCATCCATCCTGCCCATCACAAGTCAAACGCAATGCTTACTCTCCACTTACTATTTTCAATTAGATAATGGAAACAAAGAAACTGCTGTTGGGCACTAAAAATAAAATAGGATAGGGAAAAATAACTTATCACTTACCACAGATGAAGGCAGGAGGGCGAGATGAACACGTAAAAATACAAAAACAAACACAAATTGAACAATATTTTGGTGAGAAATCTTAGTCATGTGAGAGGCAAGACGTGTGGCAGGGGTAAAGATGTGATCACAATCCGACCCGCCACACGAATGAAATAAAGGTGGAAACAAGGGGTGGGGGTGGAAGTGCCGGGGGTCGGGGTGGACGTGCCGGGGGTTCGGGGGTGAAGGTGGAACAGCGATATTAGTGGAACAAAATAATCTCTGTGGTCACTAGTTAAAAAAAAAAATTAAAAAGTATAATTTTATTTTGATCAATTATAGGAATAAATAAATAAAGTTAGAAACATATATATAAAATAAATAAATGAAAAAATATATAAAACATATTTATATCTTTCTATAAGATTGAAAGACAGTAATTTTATAGTCAGTTATATATATGATTTATATATTTTTTTCATTTATTTATTTTATATATATATTTCTAACTTTATTTATTTATCCCTATAACTGATCAAAATAAAATTATACTTCTTATTTTTTTTAACTAGTTGCCGCAGAGATTATTTTGTTCCCCTTTTATCGCTGTTCCACCTTCACTCCCACCCCCGGCATGTCGCCCTGTCCCCCGGTACTTCCACCCCACCCCGTGTTTCTGCCTTTGTTTCATTCGTGTGGCGCGTCGGAATGTGATCATATCTTTACCCCAGTCAAATGTCTCGCTTTTCATATGACTAAGGTTTCTCACCAAAATATTGTGCAATTTGTGTTTGTTTTTGTGTTGTCTGCATGTTCATCTTGCCCTCCGCCTTCATCTGTGGTAAGTAATGGGTTATTTTTCCATATCCTATCTTATTTTCAATTTCATGTTAGGGAGTGTAAAAGTCATATAGGTTTACTTTCATTATCCCTCCTTACTTAATGTCTAACAGCATTTTCAGCATCACAATTATCATAATACTATGCAGTTCATGATTTGCAAAGCTAATCAAACTTTTCAAAGTGGAGAATAAGAGCTTGAAGAATTTACTTTAAGTTTATGATCCACACTACAAAATGGCTAGTCAAGCTACTGTCACTTGGAGGCTTCAAGAAAAATACGATTCTTCGCCATTTGCATTACAAATTAAAATATGTAATTTTATTTGGTCAGAAGTTAGAAATTATTTTTGATGTTGATGTTGAATTTCAGTCATTAGCTTTGGGTGTTCATCTATTAGCTTGATTAAATATGTAAGTAAAAAATATAGCCAAAATAGTATCCACAATTTGTAACGTGTGGGGCATTGATGGTAATAAGATTTCCACTATTGCAACTGACAATGCACCATATGGTAGAATTAGCTTTTGAAAACATATTTTATTCACAAATTAAATTTAGTTACTTAAAATATTTTATGAACTCCTGAGGCATAAATTTAAACAATAAATTGAAGACCATCAATAGATTTTTAAACAAAGCTATTACAGTAGCAACAAGATGAAACAAATCCATTGAGTTACTAAATAAAAAATGTTTACTGCTAAGTCAGAAGTTTGAACGTCTTTGATCAATGTACCGGTTTCATAATGCATCAATGCAATATTACAGTGCATCGCACCAAAACCAGATTGATGTTTCCTATGCTTCAATATCATGTGGCCTTTACAGATACCATACAAATCTCCAAGATGCCGTTAGCATAACTTTATCTTGCAATTATCTAAAAAAAAAAAAAACGGATTTGAAATAGATCCTCAGGAAAATATGAAAGAACTAAGAGAGCTAAAAACATACAAAGGGGCTGGTGTAGGTAATATTACAACAGATGTATTAAAAATGATAGGATACAATGTGGTGTCTGGCCTTAAAATATTATTTACAGTGAGTCCCGAGTATTGCTGCTAGCCAAATGAATGGAAAACAGTGATAGTAGTATCAGTTCATGAAAAAAGCATAACCAAAGGGGTTGAAAATTACAAGCCTATCAGTTTGACATCAGTCATAGGCAAAATTGTAGAAACAATAAAATACAACACCAGACATGTCTGTGAGAATAGAATCTGGTATGCAAATCGACAACATGGCTTTAGGCAAGGCTATTCATGTGAATCTCAGATAGTAGGCTATTTGTAAATAAGATAGGATAGGGAAAATAAACAGTTACCCATCACTTACCACAGATGAAGGCAGGAGGGCGAGACACATAAAAACACAAAAACAAACGAATTGCACAATATTTCCACTTTAGTCTTAGTCATGTGGGAGGCGAAAGTGAAATATATTACAAAAAAAAACAAATAAATAAAAAAGTCAAGACACAAAATTAGGAAGCTATTTGACAATAGCCTTAGATAGTTATAATAATCTCTCGCCTCCCACATGACTAAGACTAAAGTCGAAATATTGTGCAATTCGTTTGTTTTTGTGTTTTTACGTGTTCGTCTCGCCCTCCTGCCTTCATCTGTGGTAAGTGACGGGTAACAGTTTATTTTCCCTATCCTATCTTATTTTCAGTGCCTCGCGGCAGTTTCTTTGTTTCCTTTATACAATAGTAGGTTATTTGAAAGATATTTCAGATAAATTAGACGAGGGAGAAAAGGCTGGCAGTGAAGTGATGATATCTGTAAGAAATTTGACATAGTGAACCATAAAATGGGTTTAAATAAGCTGAAATTTATTGGATTGGATGAAAAAGTTATTTGCTGGGTAGAGGAATTCTCAAAAGGCAGAAAGCAAAGTGTTAGAGTAGGAAATACATAGTCAAAAAGGTGAAGTTAATATGGGAGTGCTACAGAGTAGTGTATTAGGATTGTTGCTGTTCATTATTTTAATGAATGAGTGTGTTGATGGGTTACAGTGAGGATGATGTAAGTGCATATTACAGAATGTAAAGAGGAGTAGACTCAACAACTGCAAGGTGACCTGGATAGAATATCTAAATGGGAAGGTCAGGTGACTACAAAAATTGCCACCAAAGCATGCATTCCATCACAATTAAATTAAATTCAGTGCATTGACTGCAAAGTGATGAATAATTCAGATTAATATTGGAGAGTTGTTCAGAAAAGATATTAAAACCCTATTAGCAAACCAAAACTTGAAATAACAGCCTAATCATGTATAAAATATAGATACAAATGGGTAAGTATTTAGTTTCATAGTAGATTGTTATTAATTGCAGTTTTCTCAAACTGTAACTTTTATTTATTCAGATGTCCCATAAGAATAAGTTACTTTAAAGCAGGGCTGGCCAACCCAAATGTTCCTGCGGGCCACTTTGGAAATGCGTCATAACTCCGTGGGCCGCATATTAAATTATATATCCCCATATTAGATATAGACATTTTTTGGAGTGAAAAATTGAAATATAATGATTTATTATTATTGTGTTTACTATTATTCTTACATTTAAACATAGATAATATAATAATAATGATACTAAATGCACATTTTAGCGAACTACATAAAACTAAAAATGATATATAAATATAAATGAAATAAATTTTGAAAATATGGATGAAAAATAATTTAATTTTTAATACATTGATTTTCACTACTTTGGCCATTATAAAATAAATATATTTTTTTAAAGTGTGTCGAATCTCGCAGGCCGCGGGTTGGCCACCCCGGCTTTAAAGTGTAATGTGTATTTTTAGTGAGTAGTCCTAGAAATATTGTAGAGTAATTTATTGTAAATAAAGGGTTTTAGACTGAGTTTAATACGTGTGTGAAAGCACTGAAAAACTCGGAACTTGCTGAAGGGTTGCCAGGGCCAACTTTAATTTCACCTACCACTCACTTGTTTCCTTCTTAAAAGTAATACACATAAAAATAAACACTGAGAACATCAGTTGAAATTTCAAGATGATATCGTATACAGAAAATAAATTTGGTTACAAGATGTGAAAAACATTTTTCCCCACCTGTGCCAATTAAATACTATATAAAAAATTATGAGTCTGAAGGGAAATAATAGATGTAGATAAGCAAATTTAACCATCATTTGAATTTTGGAATGTGTCAAAAGTGAAGTTATTGGTTTTGAGGCGTGAACTACAATTTCACATAGTTAACAGAATTATAGAAAGTAAAGTAAAAAATGTGGAACAGCTGGAAGAACGTGATACAAATCCACAGAACAATAAAATTTTTGGGTACAAACATTTCATCGGATAACTGACTCTTGACGGGAGACCTCCCAATATACATCTGTTGACAAAGGATTTACTTATAAAAATTTCAGTGTTCTGTCCATCACCAAAATGTTCTTCCTACAATGTCCAGATGTCATTAGTGGCAATAAGAATTTTATCACAATTTTGGTTAGCAAAGTCCAATTAACATCAAAAGTAGGTGAAAAAACTACTAACCAGCTGCTGGATGACTTGCTCGACGAGCTCACGGAACGAATAGTTCGGATGCTGAGAATGGATGTGGTGCACCAGCTTCGCTATCACCTCCGTGTCCGTCTCCGATTCGAAGCGGTAACCTTTCTTTTCCAGGAAAAGTTTCACGTCCTTGTAGTTGGTAACAATTCCTGTGAGAAATCAAAAAATGGTATTGTTATTGGAAATGGTAATTAATTTACAATTTCACTACAAATATATTTATAATAGCAATTAGCAATATTTTTTACTTTAAATTCTTTCGACTTATTTGTTTATCGTATATCATTTAATAAAATACACACAAGGTGAGGACTTGTGTGCACATCACAAGCTTGTACAATTTTATATATCTAAATCTAATGTTTTTATCCACTCAACAGCATCAACTGATTATTGTCTCATGTATTTCTGTTATTGTTCCTTTGTGGGCAGTCAGAAAAAATTTGGTGGATTGTCCGTAAGGTGGCTCCAGAATCTGCCCAGCCCCCTGCCTTGTCTTGTTCGAATTCGATTGATGATTCTCCACTGCCGCCTGGGGAGATTGAAACCTTGTAACCTTACTGAGGGGTCCTCGACTAGGTTTTTATTGGCTACTGATGACTACTCCCATTGAGTTGTCCACAGCTTATTGGTGTTGAAAGAGGACTCTGTGAGGTTGATTGCTGTGCACCAATGCAGTTTTCTTGATTTCAAGCGTTGGTATTTTGCTTCAATAATGTCTTGATGTATAGGCAGCTGAGGGTTCTTCAGGATATTTTTCCAGATTTTTAAGAGAGCTCTGATCTTCTTAGTGCTGGCGGTGAGATGTTGCATAGCACTAAAAGCCATACGGTGTTCGTACTGTGAATACATCCCGTAATTATCCTCATTGCCTGATTGAGTTGTACATCTATCTTCTTTGTGCGGGCACTATTGATCCAGGGTGTGCAGCAGTATTCAGCAACAGAGTTTGACAGAGCTAAGGCTGTGGATCTTAGAACGTAAACACTGAAAAAATGAGATAGGTTCTTTACTCCCATACCTCCTACACATACAGATATGGCTGATGAGATGGATGCCATTTCAGGCAAAAATCAATGCACTCTGAATTAATAACACATAAAAAAGTATTGATATAACACAAACTAGCCATAAAATTAAAACATTTGTGCCCCCCCCCCTCCATCCCCCGCAAGAAAGGTAATAGTTTTGATAGCAAAATAATATTTATGATCGAGACCAACACGAATACTTACCATACTAGAAGGCATCGCAAACAGAAACAAATTTAATTACTGAGACAATAAAAGCACACTGGCAGGGCATTAATAATTATAATTAATGCCAGTAAAAAGGGGTCAGCTTCGTATGGGTAACACAAACAACAGTATTTACAAGAACTCCACAGAACAGGAAGAAATGATAGCAATCAACATCGATCAGTTCAAATTACAGACGACATTAAGTCGGCAATTTGTACAGTTGTAGCGAGCACGGTGGGCGAGTGGTAATGCTCTGGCCTCGCATTCGGGAGGACGTGGGTTTGAATCCCCATCCAGGAATCCAGCTTAAGTTTTTCCGTGGTTTCCCCGTACCGTTCCAGGTGAATGCCAGGCTGAACTCCTGCCACTTCCTAATCCATAATCCTGTTCTGCCTCTAATAAACTTGACGTCGATGACCCAAAGCAAAAATGTGCAGTTTTATCACTGGTGCTAAGGAGGTCTTGCAGAGTCCAGGCAATTGTATAGATGTGGTATGTTCTGTTCCAGATTCACACGTAGTGTTTGGATGATGCCGTCTTGCCCCTGTCCTCAGCCCTTTTAACGCTCTCCACGTATTCCAATGTTTATTGCCACCTGGGCGTAGAGCCTCTACTGTGGGTGGTAACCACTGATCAACACGAGTCAATCTCGCATACCACGATCGAGCTGGGCATCTTTTGGCAGATCATCTAATGCAGCTGTCTTCCTTGGGAAATGTTTCCTAGATTTCAGCCTCTGTCAGGGTAGTCGATGTGCAGATAATGGATGAGCAGCATTTTGATCTACTTTTAACTTTGCAACTATGTCCCGTGTTACAGCGGGGGGAGCGATTCCTGCCAGACCGAGTAGTTTTTCAGTTGGTGTGGCTCTGACACAACCCGTCATAATTCTACAGGATTCGTGCAGCACTACAGCTACTTGTTTAGCACACACAGAGTTGTACCACACGGAGCAGGCATATTCTGCGGCAGGCTAACACGGTGCGAGAGCCGACGTGCACGACATACACCCCATATGAGTTTCTGCACAGTACTGTTGCAGGCTGAAATTTTGCTTTTGTATTCAAACAGTGCCTTTTGTAAGTGAGAGAGTGATCTAGCATAACTCCGACATATTTTGGATCGAAATGGTGATTTGTTGTATATCCTCCTTTTTTGGGTTTCATTTTCCGGTTGTCATATCTGTTTTGCATAAGGAAGGTAAATGACTGAGTTTTAGATGGATTCAGTTTTAACTGATTCTTTTCATAGTAGTTTGTGATGATATAAATGATGTCCACTGTATTTGGCTGGCCCATTTACGCATTTTACCTATAAACAGATTTAAAGTATTCCAGCTTAAATTCATCAGGAGTACTAATGGTGTTGATACTGTACTCATCTAAGAGGAATGGAGAAATCTGCTAACGCTGAGATGTGTGCGCCTGCGTGCAGTCTATGCCAGCATTGTTTCTGGACTCTGTAGCGAGACTGCCTAGTGATAAAATAGTTAATTATTAAACATCGTAACTCCAATTTCAACTCTGTAACTCAGAAATTTCATGGAAATTAGTGGGGGGATACGAGATGAAATAACATGATATATAATTATTTATTTCATTTAATAAAGATTAAAACTGCCTTGGAGAATATTTAATAAATGTGCTTTGGATTCCTATTACAATTCGCTGGCCATTCTTGACTAAATATAACAGACGACTTGGAAACATCATCGAGATTAGACGTCGCATTGTCGAATTATCAATACCAAACCAGTAATCTTTTGGAAAAGAAGTAAACAAACCATAACCCCCCTTTAGATTGCATAACGGGTGTTGGTTTTAGATATGGTTCTTTATTAAATGGAATGGCTGTAAATTGAATCTTCCTTCATTTAGTAGTATATGCCGATTATTCCTGATTTATGAGAAGCAGGAGCAAGATAACAGCAAAGCGTGTTTCAACTCCATATGATGTGGATCTCAAAGTTCCATTATTAACTTTCTGCTAATTTTAGTTCCATTCAGTTGGTCAAGGAATATAAAATGAGGGACTTAACTAAAAGCGTCGCAGTAAGCACGTGCAGTAGGCGTACTCACCATTATGCACGACGACAAAGGCGTGGTTCGGGTCGGAGCGCTGAGGGTGGGAGTTGACCTCGCTTGGGACGCCGTGGGTCGCCCAGCGGGTGTGCGCGATACCGACGTGGCAGTCCGTGGTGCTCTCTACGTCCAGCGACTTCTCTCCTGTGGGGGCACCGGTAACAGTGCCGGATCAGTAAAAATGTGACACAAACAGTCGTCATCTCAGAGAGCACACATCCCCCTTCGAACTGCTAGTTTTTACAGCATTATCATCAGTTTCTCTCATTCTACTAACTATTCATCAAAGAATGGTTAACATTATTAACAATGCAAAATTACAGTATAATAGAGAGAGTTAAGAACTCCAAACATTTCAGTTGCAAGCACAGCTGTTCTTTGCATTATAACATTCTAAAATGTTACAATACGACGTGTGTGAGAAAAGTAATGAGACTGATTTTTTACTTACCAAAGTTTTTTTTTTAAAAAAAAAATAACAATATTATCCCCTTCAAAATAGTTCCCTTGGGCAGTTATACACCTGTGGAGTCGTTGTTTTCACTCTTGGTAGCAGCGCTGGAAGGCTTCAACTGGTAGGGCTGTTAACTGGTCGATCACAATCTTTTCAATGTTCTCCAGAGTTCCAAAATGACGTCATTTTAAGACATGTTTCAACTGCGGGAAAAGGAAAAGTCACAAGGACTTAAATCAGGTGAACAGGGTGGTTGAGGAACAATAGGAATACGTTTTGAGGTCAAAAAATCACTGACGGAAAAAGTCGTGTGACACGGCGCATTGTCATGATGAAGCATCCACATAAATATTAGGTCCAAATTATCTCTCAAAATTTTATATGCAAGTACGGTGAAAGTCTTTAATAACTGTTTGCTCATCATCTTTATTGTTAAATGACGGTCTGATCTCACAAGAGTCCCCACACGCTCAACGTTTTTGTCTGTTTTTGAAGTTGAAGGTCTCCCTGAGCGAGGTTGATCTTCAAAATGTTCTCGGCGTTCCAAAAATGATATGTGTCAGCAGAAAACTTGTGCTCTTGGTAAGCAATCTTCCCCACAGGCCCGTTTCAACTTTACAATGGTCACATTCACAGATTCCCAAAGTTTAACACAAAAGTTGATTGCACTACGTGCTCTAAATTCTGATGCTCCATTTTCGTAACACACGACAAAAACACAACTACACTGATGGCGTCGTCAAAAATAATGTGTCGGCTGAACGGAGTTGAAACTCGGACTGAGCGTGTGGAAGGAATGGACAAACCAGTCTGACACAGACCAGTAGACACAGCATTGGTAACACTGGCAATCTCGTTACTTTTCTCACACGCCTCGTACATGTAATAAGAAATCTGCTCGACACATAACAATGCCTTGAATTATTGTAGCTCATTTCACAATGGAAAAAAAATTATTCAAAAAGGTGTTAAGGTCATGTGGCACATTATTGAATCCAAGAAGAACAGAAGTGAATAACTTAAGTTTTAACGTAATTATTTTCATTACTTAATAGCATTTTCACTGTATCTATTATTAAAGTTTTAGTGTGGTCCAAGAAAAATGTTATGTGGCCAAAATCCTGGAGGCAGATGTAATTGCTGTTATGCTTCAAAGAGAAAGCTGATGTTTTTACCGTGGTGATTAGCTAGAGTCAACAGACATTTTTCTGTCTATTTATAATCTTTCATCTATAAGAAAACAGAATCAATGTCTTCAATAGTCATTCAAGATAGAGAGATGACTCACATCTTTAGCTGTTCAATCGCAGGACCCAGTCAGTAACTGATATGATAAAGGAGCTAGATTGGGAGTCATTGGTGGAAAGGAGGAGGGTGAAGAGAGTGCTGGGAATGTGATGGAGCTTGGAGGGATATTGGTCAAAGAATTAGGAATAGTGCACGGAAGGGGAAAGGCGAACATGACCACAAGCGGTCGCTTGATTTCATGCATAAGGGAGTGGGAAAATTTGTTTTGTTTGTAATGGTGCCAGGGATTGGAACAAATTACAATGAATAATTTACCATTATTGCATAAGGAATTTAAAATTTGTAAATTGCGAAAGTAGATGGGGTGGAATTTAACACTCAAATTATATAAGATAATAAAAAAAAGTAAAGCAAGAAAGGGTAACTGGATGACAGGGAACTGCCACCAGAGCGTGTGCTCCATCGCAATCGAATCAATAATAATAATCTAATCTAATCCACAAAGAGAAGTTTCTGATCTGTATGTGACAGTTTGAAGTAAAATAAAATACATAATTTTCTTCCATCTGCATTGTTGTGATAACTTTATGGGAATATTTACCACTTGAAATGCAGACCAAACATTGGGGGTCGAAGTTACAGGTCCGTGCGAGTAGCAGTCGTGATGTGGAATGCCATTAAAAAGGTAGGCCAAAGATAACAAGATTTCTTCCCTACAGCCCAAACATCACGTCTTTCACTTTCAGCATTTTACTTTAAAAAAAAGGAAAGATAGAAAAAAGGATTCCATTGGTCCATTACTTCTCACTTGTACTGGGTAACTCCTCCGAAAGCTCTGGAAGACGCAGCACAAGTGGTTGTGAGTAACGAATGTTGCAGATGGCAGAGCACACGAGCCACGAGGAGAGGTCACAGCTTTAGTGAAGGGAACAGCACTCGCAGCTATTATCAAAGCAGATCAGTCAACGAACAGAGAGAACAGCATCCCATTTAACCATCACCACTTAGGGAGCGTGCACAAACTACGTGGCTAGGTCCAGGAGGGGGGAGGGATTGGCTGGAGCCAGGCCACGTAGCTTTCCTTTCATAACATTTTTCACAGTTAAAATGAGGAACAGAACTCACAACAGCATGTGAATATTTATTTCCCTCAGTTAATTATCTCTGTATGAAATTTACAATAGTCTGACAAGAGACAACAGTATAAAATGTCTTCTGGGATCAAAAGGGAAAAAAACTACATGCTACGTGGGGGGTTCACAGGAGGCCAAAATGGAGCTACGTGGTTTATGCACGCTCTCTTATTGATGAAACATATTTCTTTTACTCAACAGTAAATCACATTACTTTCAAATATTAATCTAGGACTCAGAAAGAACTTTTTTAAACTCTATGTGTGGAGCACAGCACTTTATGGCAGTGAAGAACGGACCAGAAAGAAGGAAAATTGAATTATTTGAAATGTGGTGCTATAGAAGGATGCTGAAAATTAAGTGGACAGACAAAGTTCGAAATGAGCAAGTTTTTGAAATGATGGGTGACGAAAAATGTTTGTGGAAGAAGCTTACAGAAAGAAGAGACAGAATGGTAGGTCATATTTTGAGACATGCTGGATTGGTTAATTTGTTAGTGGAGAGAACACTCGAAGGTAAGAACTGCAGAGGAAGACAGAGATTAGAATATATAGAGGAGATAATTGAGGACGTGGGTTTTAGGGGGTATTTTGACGTGAAGAGGTTAGCGCAAGATAGGAAGGGATGGATGATTGTATCAAACCATTCGAGACACTCATGAAAGCAAAAAAAAATCACATTCAACCAAACTTATAAGTTGTATACAGGGCTAATCAAAATGATTGCAGCGATTTGACGATTTTTCTTTTGGTTTGTCCTATTATAGGTACGATGATGGGGTTTTCTGTTATAAGACAAGTGGTTCTCCAAGTTTCGATTGCACTAAATGCAAGCTTCCCGCGATGGCCGCTAGAGCGCTAGAGAGCAAGATGGCTGAAAGTGACAAAGCGTACATTATTCTCGAATTTCATTCGACTGGGTCTGTGTTAACTGTTGAGCGCCACTTTAGAACAAAGTTCGGCAAGGATCCCCCGCATGCTAACACCATTCGGTATTGGCATCAACAGTTTAAAGCCACAGGATGCCTTTGTAAAGGTAAAACAACGGGTCACCCTCCTGTTTCTGGAGAAACAATTGAACGTGCGCGCGCCAGTTACGTTTGTAGCCCACAGAAGCCAACTCCTTGAGTGAGCAGGGAATTAGGTATTTCACAGTAGACCATTTGGAGAATCCTACGGGAGCGACTGTGTATGAAGCCTTACAGGTTACAGTTGCTACAAGCACTGTCGCACAATGATGAAGTGTGCCGTTTTCAAATTGTGCCCAATGTCTAGAACAAGACGAAAGATTCACAGAAAAACTTGTGTTTACTGATGAGGCCACTTTTCATGTGAGTGGAAAAGTGAACAGGCACAATGTGCGCATTTGGGGGACCGAAAACCCCCATGCTTATGTGCAGCACGATCGTTTTTGCGAAATCTGACGAAAGAAACTTTATGGGCCTTTTTTCTTTAATGAGGTGATGATCACAGTTGTCCATAATTTCCTAAACATCAGGATTACAAACAGATGCATTGGTCGTGCTGGGGATGCTGATCGTCAGCAGATGTCATGGCCTCCTCGTTCCCCTGACCTAACCCCCTGCGAATTCTTTGTTTGGGGTTTCGTAAAAGACACAGTGATCGTGCCACCAGTACCAGTTGATCTGCCAGACCTGCGGGTTCGCATCACCAATGCATTTGCTGTCGTTGACAGAGACACGCTGCATCGGGTACGGGAAGAACTCGATTGTAGACTTGATGCGTGCAGAGTCACTAAAGGTGCACATATTGAGCATCTGTAGACACTAAAAAACACTTTCACAGTTTGTTTATATATCTGTGTAATCTCGTAAGTTTATGTCAAATAATAAACCAGTAGTAATTTTCCGAAATCACTCACGGCTGGCTATCTCGTCCTGCAGCGCCTGCACCTTGCCGCTCTTCTTGATGATGGCCATGTCCCGTCCGTCGGCAGAGTCGACCGCCACCCCGGCGCTGTCGTAGCCGCGGTACTCCAGCCTCTTCAGGCCGTTCACCAGCAGCTCCAGGATCTCCCGCCGGCTCTTCGGCGTCAGGTAGTTGAGGTACGCAAAGATTCCTGAAACAAATAAAGGACGTTACTGGAAGAGTCGGTCTATATTATACAAATGAGATCCTCGTCATCCCGGACGGCTTCCGGCCTTTGGCGGGGAATGTAGTGCTCTCTGGCTCGTGCACTATTGCTCCTGTTCCACTACTAATCACTATTACCACTACAGTCCAGTTTGATCATTTTTTTTTATTAAATTTTGAAAAAAACACATTATATTAGGTTTAAAACAAAAAATTATGCACAGCCAAATTTACAAATAAGCTATAAAAATAACACAATCTTAGAAACAAAGAGTATAAAATTCCTTGGTATTAAAATAGATGAGAAAAACTGTTGGCACGAACATATCACTTCACTACTGAAGAAGTTAGGTAGCGCCACCTTTGCAATACGAACACTTTCTCTAACAGCAGATCTAGAATTAATGAAATATGTGTTCTCCTCATATTTTCATTCTGTGATGTTATATGGCATTATTTTTTGGGATAACTCTTCACAAAATAAAGTTTTCATAGCACAGAAGAGAGCTATTACGATGCAGTGTGGGGTAAAACCAAGAACTTCATGCAGACAAATTTTTAAAAAAACTCAGTATTCTTACAATGACTTCTCAGTATACATATTCTCTCATGAGCTTTGTCATAGATCATTTTAACCTGTTTACTTCTAATTCACAGGTACACAATTTCAATACAAGAAACAGAAATAACTTGCACAAAACACAAACATCTCTGTCATTAGTACAAAGAGGAGTTAATTATTCTGGTATACATCTGTGTAATAAACTTCCCAAGAGTATAAAACAGTTTGTAGATAATAAAGATTTTTTTAAAGAAAAACTGAGAGATTATCTTATTGCCAACTCCTTCTACTCCATTCCAGAATTTCAACAAAATAATTAATTGTATTCAATATGACTTTTGCAAAATTCAGTTGTAAAAATTAATGTTTATTTTTATTCTCTTTATTTGTCTTTGTAACATATAACTGTTTTCACCATGATTATGACTCATATTGTGTGTATGTGTATTAACCATGACATGTTTCACATCCCAGAGGTCCTTCCTAAGCAGGGATCCATGAAACAGGATTGATAAATAAAATAATTTTTTTTATGGCATTATGCCTTGTCAAAATCGAGGTCATTAGTGGTGCGAAGATTTGGTTGCTAAGAATGGGAAGGAATTTGGTCACAGCCTTTTGAAGGAACCACCCCAGCATTCCCCTGGAGTAATTTGGGAAAACCGATGTGTTATTTTTCTTTTTGCATCATTCCAGCCTGGTGGCTTTGATTTATGTACTGACTTGTAGTGGTTTATGGAAAATAGCTTTTCTTATCTTCGAAATACGTCGCCTTTCTTCTTTAATTTATTCTATAGAGAACATCTAACTATAGAAAGATGCATAAACAGTTCTTCGTCCTTTTAATAACTTTTGATTCAGTTCATTAATTAGTTTACAATGTTTCGTCAACACCAGCTGAAACTAAATACAGAAGATATCTACTTTGGACTTCCCTGTGGGGTTGCTCGATTCAAGATTCAGTTCCAGACCTCGATACAGCCAAACACCAAACAAAAGCCGAACGAAACCAAACTTCGAGGAATATATACAAGTATGCTTGCGTGAGATTTATAAATACGTGATCACTACACTGTGGAAAACCCGACACATTTATTTCCAGTTTGCTTCTCTGTCTTGCACACCTTTTTCAATTCTAATAATCCACCTATTCCATGGTCTTCCTTGAGTCCTCTTCCATTCCAGTTTTAAAGTGTACAATTTCTTTGTTATCTCTTTATCACTTAACAATATGACTGGAATATGGTTCTTTCAATTTTACCCTGTATGGGTTCCTCTTTAACCATCTCCCTCACATGATCGCTCAACAACATCTCCAGTTTTATCCTCTGGAACTTAATTTCTATACCTATTTCTTCTGTTTGCACACATAGCTAGTGTGAATAATGAGGGAGGGGGAGGGGGTGAAGGAGGTGCCACCATAGTTAGTGCCAGCTTTGTTAAATCTGGAGTGATTATACTAATGGTGGAATGTTTACTTTACTAGTTGTCTGTGTGACTTGCGTCTTGTGTTCTGTCTAGTTTATTTTATTATTTTTTATTTATTTATTTATTTTCCATATGCAACATAGCCCAGCACCTAGTATCTAATCTGGGCCCTTATTTCCACTCTTTTACATTTACATATATTTGTATCTTATATATATATAACATATTAACATATAAACAAATGAATGAAAGAAAATTTTGATTCAATTTCCAATAACTATTACATCTACTGTTATTAAACAGAATAGGTACCACACCACTACTAAATCTACTACTACTGCTATTGTCCCTAATATTACTACTAACATTACTACTACTACTACTAATACCATTATTAATACTACTAATATTACTATTACCACCACCAATTGTTCTGTCTAGTTTATAGAGTGAAGACTTGGGTCCATTCCAACACTAAGCCTAAACACCGTTCTCAGAACCTCTGCAGTTCAGCCGAATGGCCGAGCTAGCCATCCAAGTTTTGTTTGTTTGTTGTCATTAGTCTCTCGACTGGTTTGATGTAATCCTCCACATCCCATTCTATTTTGCCCTAACCTTTTCATCTCTACATACCCCTTACAACCCATGTCATCAATTATCTGCTTGATATACTCTAATCTGTCTTCCTCTGCACTTCTTACTTTCGACAGTTCCCTCCACTAAAAAAATTAATCAATCCAGCATGTCTCAAAATATGACCTACCAGCCTGTCTCTTCTTTCTGTAAGCTTCTTCCACAAACCTCTTTCCTCAGCCATCATTTCCAAAACTCGTTTATCTTTGTCTGTCTGCTTAATTTTCAGCATTATTCTGTAGCACCACATTTCAAATGCTTCAATTTTCCTTGTTTCTGGCATTCGTAAAATCCATGCTTCACTGCCATAAAGTGCTGTGCTCCACACATAGAGTTTTAAAAAGTTATTTCTGAATCCTAGTCCAATATTTGAAATTAAAATATTTCTATATTTCATGAAAACTCTTTTTGCTAGTGCTATTCTCTTTTAACGTCATTCCTGATTGAGCCATCGGTTGTAATTTTACTTCCTAAGCAGCAGAACTTCTCCATCGCATCGTATTATTCCGAAGAATTGAGGTACCTATTTGTCTTCTGGCTGGCGTTGTGTTAACTCTGACGTCACATACCGAGCTAGCGTCTCTCTGTGGAGTATCACTTGGTGGAAACTGCTGGGAAAGCAGACTGCCGACCTGACCCCTGCTAATCAGTGAGCGTGCTAAGCACAAGCCACGCAAACACTGCAGCATTATTTACAACACAACATTTAAACTCATTACTCTGACGCTCTTCCTGCGATGAGCTTCGATGGCAAATGTTCGCCGAATCATGGCTCTTCTGTTCATCTCTTTTTGCAACCGAAGTAAAAAGTTCTTATCCTGTCCGCATCCTACTGTGAAATGCCGACTTTCGGGCCGTCTCGCTTCTGCCCTTTTCTGAAGGTGCGCATACACTAGGGCAGGGGTGGCCAACTCGCGGTCCGCATGCGGCCCGCGTTGAACATTTTACCGACCCGCTAGATTCATCCGTCACACTTACACAAAATATATTTATTTTATAATTGGAAAAGTACTGAAAACCAATGTTTTGAAAAAAATACATAATCTGTGCATCCGTGTATTAAAAAATTAACTGTCGAAATTATTAGGAAAAATTTACTTTCATTTTAAAATAATATTCATCGAAATATATTGCACATATTGTTTGCATCATTATTATTATATTATCTATGTTTACAGGTAAGAATAATATTAAACACAATAATAATTACTCATTACGTTTGAATTCCTAGCTCCAAAACAATGTCTACAGTGGGTGTAAATCTAATATGGGGATATATAATTATATAAGTGGCCCGCAAGACCACTTGGGTTGGCCACCCCTGCAGTAAGGCCTTAGTGACTAGACCCATGAAAGCCAACAAACGACAGCCGATGCATTGGCTTTCGGTCTCTCGTCCTCATCAAACCAAGGGCTTCGAAGGGACTGGTCACTGGGCCATATGGAATCGCAGTTGGCTCCGTAAACTCGTCCAAGTTGCGTGCGTTTTACATTATAAAGTAATAAGTGACATGTTAATTACAGATTAAGCGGCTGATATTATGATGGAAGAAGCGGATTTGTCAATTGTCGCGACAACATGTATTTTGCCGTAAGGACCTGATCAGAAAAAGGAGAAAAAAATGGCGCAGGTGGATTGCCTTTTGTTTTCAAAAGTCTGAAGGGATGTGGCGGCACAAAATCTTGGAGCTGAATTGGAATGTAGGATCGTTCATAAACACATTTCGTAAGATCCCATAAATATTTCCGCTAACGATAAAAATCGACCAGTTTTATTGCGACCTCGTTATTCCGCTCCTAACTCCAGTGTTTTTTCAAGAGAATAATAAGAAATTCACAAACACACTCCCGGTCGACAAGAAAAATAACAAAACAATGAAGCAACGTTGGTTTGGTGCCTACACCAGGAGGTTGTACCTAAGTCAACCCATGCCTCCCATACACACTAAGCAAATCTCTCCTAAGAAGTGGTTGGTCGCCGCCTGGTGTGTACGCACCTTTACACAGAACGGTGAGTTCTGCACTAAAAGGAGGAAACGTTCTCATTCATCCTCCCCAGCCGGAAAACGCAGAAGCTATAAACCACATCCTTGTCAGATTTAGATTTAATGACGTGAGTACGATGACAGATAAAACCAGGAAACAAGTTTGGAGTGGATGTTGACAAGCGAAGCCCGGCCTTGAGACACCGCTAGCCGCCGCGCCGCTCCCGCTAACATCTTGTGCAAGTCTCTCGCAGCTTTTCTCTCGTCAGAAAGCAAGCTGGGAGTGTGTATTATGACGCGAGAGTAATGTGACGTCACTAGCATGACGTCACGCGTAGACGAAAACGTTACGAATATATCGGTGTATCCCTTAAGTAAGGCCAACGCGTCTCATGTGACACACAGGGGCGTAGATACTATGGGGCTAGGCGGTGCAGTGCACCGGGGCCCTCACGCTCAGGGGGCCCCCAAAGCCCCTCACTCCCTCGCTGTGCTCAGGGGCCCCTAAAGAATAATTCAAGGGCCCTCATCCTCAGTTCAGGGGGCCCCTAGCAGCACACAAAGCAAAAAAAAGGTCGCCCGTCTGTCCTGAGGGCCCAAAATATTTTTTTTGCACCGGGGCCCTTGTTGACCTAGCTACGCCACTGGTGGCACAACGCCTAACAAGGCGGATTTATCGTAAATCGTAAAAAAATTTGTAACAATGCCAACGATTCCATTAAGGTTAAAACAAATACGGAGTTTTATTGTAGCTTAGGCTATTGCGTAAGGTGACCAATCGTCCTCCTTTAGGGAGGACAGTCCTGCTTTTCTACATTCTGTCCTACCTCTCCTCCCGTTTTAAGTTTAGACAAATGTCTAAAAAATCTGGAATCTTTTTTCGGTTATGAATTATCGGAGATATTAATGTATTTTGAACATAATCAGGATTCTGTTTTCCACAAAACGATTAAAAGATTGAAGGTAAACATACTTCAGCTACAGAAGTTAGTATTATTTTGAACGATTTTATCGAAAATAAATCGCGATTTAATAATAAAAAGAAAATTATAAAATCTGGGCATAACGGAAAAGTTTACCAAGTAGGATAAGTGCAGAAATTTTACCAAACATGTTTCCAACATGTTGAATAATAGTCTGAAACAAATATCACAGGAAATAACAGTTTTTTGACTTCATCGCAAGTAAATTGGATAGAATGATATTGAAAACTGTGTTGAGTTTTTATCGAATGAAATGCCTGATATTAAAATTGATCACAATTGTCTGTTCAAAGAAAAGAAGACTGAATGTATATTTAAATTCTGATAAATTAGAACAATGGGAAAATATACATGTTGAAATTGATAAAAGATTGATGGTAATATTTAACCATTTCAAAAAATGAACACATGCCATATAAAAATTTAGATATCCTTGTTGAGTTTATGTTGTGTTGCTCTGGAACTAATGCAGCAGTTGAAAGAGATTTTTCATTTGGTCAGGGTCGGCTTAAGGAATTTCGGGACCCCCTGCGAAGTTTGATTTCGGGGAGCCCTACTTGTTTTATAGATGTACTTTTGATAATTTTCGTGACTTTATACACACACACACACACACACACACACACACACACACACACACACACATATATATATATAATCTGTGTGTAGAGCTAAAACAACGATTAAAGAGACGGACTGAGGTTTCTCTAAATCTGTGTACAAACGGGTCAGCAGTTTATTGAGTATTAGCTGAACGGGACCAACTTCGCCGAGTCTTTGGTGTTATATCAATGGGATCTCCCAACTAATTCAACTTTCATTTCTGGTTAAGCCCTGCTGCCCTTTGTGTCAAATGAAATTGTTTTTGTATTCAATTTTATAGCTATTATATACACTTTTTGTATTCGACATTTCTTTTCTTGCCTTTCTTTGCTGGTACAAATAGGCATTTGGGGCTGGAGACACGTGAGCAGGCATAAACATTTTAATTCGATAACTTTTTATATGAAACGTCAAAAGATGAATGAGTTTATTCGAACGAAATTGCATAAATTGCTGAAACAGGTTCAGGGCAATACACGCCTTCAAATATATAGGCTATTATGATTACATCAGATACGACTTTCCCAAAACTGAATCTGATGAAGTACTCTCGTGGAACTCCACGCCTCGGAAACGTCTAATGTGAACGCAGCTTATTAACATTATGAATTTGTAGATTATTTATTCTAGCAGGATAATTGTTCGTTAACTAAGGACACATTTTGAAGGGGATCGTGGCGGGGTTCTTGCGGTAGCCTTAAACCGGCCCCCCATTTGGTAATGATATTTGGACAAGTGAGAAATTAAGATTGAATGCTGATACTCCAGCTGCAGTACTTACCGCAAAATTCGATATGAAGGAAATTTCTTGCTCCGAAATTTCCATTATATTATTAAACAATGGTAAATTGACCAAAACAATCATTCAATGGGAAAATATTAGTTTAATTAAATAATTAAAAGGGATGTAATCATTATTAGTGTATTTTTATTTGAATTAATAAAATGTTTCATTTATTTAAGTAGTACTATTTTCTTACATTTTCTCGTCCTCCTTTTAAATTGGTCACCTTATATTGCGCAGTAGCGTTTATGCGGTCCGCGAAGAAAAACGGTTGAGTACCGCTACCTTAAATATGTAAGTTTTTTGTGCATTATCGCTTCTTTTTATGCTTAGCATCAACAACAAACCACGTCATCATTGCACTCGGCGAAAAGTAGTCAAAAGGTTACCGTAAATTTCGAGTAGATTTTAATTGTGCTCCTAAAAGGAACACATCTAAAGAGAACTGAAAATATATCCTGGTCTGACAAATAATTTTATTCGGTGGTAGAAAGATGTCTCGTACGCTTATCAGATAACTCACAGAACTTCTAAGTTCGTCAGTAACGATGGGATGAACTCAGTTTTCTGGCAGTTCATTTCTTGGCTAAATATAACTGTTATTAAATAATGCTGTAACCTTGATCTTTTAATATTGTACAGCTCCGTCCATTACACAACCCTCTTAACAATTAACAAACCAAATACATAATCACCCTGATCGCTGGTTTCAAATTTTAATTTTAAGGGAAAAATATGTAACCACTACAAAAACAGGTGAGCTGAATTCTTTGCTTGCTATAATAGCCTCATTATGGATAAAGAAACCATCTACATCGAATGAATGTAAATAATCAAAAAGCAACTAATAATTAATATGTGGATTTAAACGGCATACATAGCTTTCTTTATTGCTAGTTTGAAATTTAGAACATATTAAACCAATATGGAAGGTATGGCAACCTACATCCGTAGACTGTTAAGCAGCATTACCTAAAGA
Organism: Vandiemenella viatica; assembly: GCA_031002005.1. Lineage (NCBI taxonomy): Eukaryota > Metazoa > Arthropoda > Insecta > Orthoptera > Morabidae > Vandiemenella > Vandiemenella viatica. Next base: position 3,230,651 of record JARYHS010013630.1, on the reverse strand, counting down.
TAGAAAGCGATAAGATCTCTGGCCATTACTATTAATTACGGTGGCAATTCCCCCAGTCATCTAATTAACCCTTTTTATTTTTTTAAATTATCTTTTATAACTGGAGTGAGATCTGGCCGGACCCCCCCCCCCTCTCCCCCCCATCTCTGGTGAGATCTGGTCCCGTGAGAACCCACCCTACAAATCGCCCTCGAAAGTTTTTGAGACTTTTTTTTTTAAGTCACACCCCTCAAAATCCGGTTACACCCGCACTTTTCAACAAAATACCTCCCTAAATTCGACTTTGACGCAAAATATAGACTTTTTTTTTATTTTTAGCTCTACAGCCAATTTTTTTTTTTTTTTTTTTTTTTTTTTTTTTTTTTACAAAACCCCCACATTTGACCTCACGTAATTTATGGATGCATCTGTTTTTTTTAATACCTTATACATAAAACTTATTATTTATTAACTAAGGATAATGAATTTATTGACAAGGTGTTGAACAAATTTGGACAACAACCTAGGCACCGTAAGTTAATATTCAAACAGAGGATTTTATAATAAAATTTTTGTATTTTAATATTTTGTTTCATAGCAGGGGGGTGCATGATATTTACTATCATTGTATTTTCGTTTGTAATGTTGGTAGAAGTAGGATGAGAGGAGCTTAGCAACGCAGTGCCAGCAAATCGACTGCACGAGCCAGCTGGACACAGCGCCGACAAGCTGTATAGTGTGCGCGCAGAAACAGACCGCTGTTCACTGGGGCTGTTGTTGTTGTTCTTTTAGGGCACGTCGACATCAAGGAAATTAGCGCCCTAACGATTACCAGCTATAACAGTGGCTAAAAAATATACTAAAATACTGTCTGCATGGTCGACTGTAAAAGAGTCGGCCATGCAGACAGCAAATAAAATAAATCGCAAAAATAAAACGTAACCTTAAAGGGGCCACCACGACCTAAGGCTGCAGAACACCTGGATGGCTGTAGAGGGGACAAACAGGTTCGCAGAAGAATTAAAAACCACTACATGTCTCGCTGGCTGTATAATGGCCAGCGAGACAGGGATTATAACCATATAAAAAATCTAAACAGTACACATGGAAGGGTGGCTGTAAAGAGGCCACCCATCCCTCTGGGACTGTGCTCGGCGAATGTTTGTTATTGCATTAGTAGGCGAGCGACTTTCTACTTTCCTGTAACCACAGACAAACCGAGAAAGTGGGATTGTGCGTACTCGTAGAGTTCCAAGGACAAGCCCAAAGGAGGGGCCTCACTCTTAGTTGTTGTAGACAGGTTCCTCTCTGTAACGCTCTGGCCTCGCATTCGGAAGGACACCGCTTAGAATCTCCGTCAACGGCATCCAGATCCCCAAATCACTCCAGGCGAATGCTTCCTTCAAAATGCCATGGTCGAATTCTTTACTGTTCCTTGACCATTGTGCTTTCTCGTCTCTAATGACCTCGATGTCGACGAGGCGTAAAGCCATAAAGAAAATCGTCATCTCTGACATGTAGTCCATTTACCCTCGAAATGTTCCTTCGCTATAAAGCTTTATTCCTAATGGAAAGATTATTGCCTTTAAAAAAGAATCGTCAGCATGACACGGTGTTGCAGGGTTTGAGGGACAGGTCAATATTTTACCCTCGCTGTACACCCCAGTTACCCACCACCTCAGGAACGAAGCTTCCCAACTAGTCGCCATTACAGCGGGGAGACAGCGCCCGTCACGAACAGGCCCAAGACCCTTCCAAAACCTCGCCGTGTAAACACGTTGATAAAGGAGACAGACATCGTCAGTTGGTTACGGCGCCGTGATGGTGTCGGGGTTAGCGGACATCCATTAATTACGTGAGGTGAGGGGGGGGGGTCTACAGAAATCTCACGTGACATTTTGCGAAAAATTTGGGGACAGCAGAGCTAAAAAAAGGTCTACAATTTGCGCCAAAGTCGGTTTTAGGAGGGTATTTCGTCAAAAAAGTAAGGGTGTGACCTAAAAAAAAAAAGTCTACAAAAGTTTCCAGGACGATTTCTAGGGGGGGTCCTCACGGACCAGAACTCACCAGAGGGGGGGGGGGGGCGGCCATATCTTACGAAATCTCACCAGAGGGGAGGGGGGTCCAGAAATCCGGAAAAACACCTCACGTAATTTGTGTATGTCCTGGCTGTGGGCATTCCTAATCACCAGACTGTGCGCCAGGGTCCTGGGTTAAACCTCTCCGCAGTGCGTAGGCATACCACGCTGCTGACGGTGATTCGTATGCCGGGTGGGGACGTTAAGACTGGCGTGGGCCTGAATGAGCCGGCAACGGGTTTCACCTTTTCGCTTCTTTCATCTTGTACCTACAACCCAACAACACTGTATACTGAATACAAACACCGTCACCATCATCCACACTTACAACAAACCTTGTGAGTAGTTGCACAGGACATCACCCCACACACACTGACATCAAACATCGCTGCGACAGGGAGCGTCCATAAACTACGGCTCGGTCTGAAGGGGGAGAGGCTGGGTAGGAAGCTAAGCTGGACTGCGTGGGGGAGGGGGGGAGGTGGATTCATTTATTTGTCGCAGTTAAAATGAGGTACAGAACACACAACAGCTTGTGAATATTTATTTCCGTCATTTAATTCTGTCTTAATGTCATTTACGATAGTCTGACAGGAGAAAACAGTAGAAAATGTCTTCTGGAATCAGTAGGGAAATAAGCTACGTGCCACGTGGGTGGAGCGGTAAAAGCCACGTCAGGCTACATGTGCGGGGGGGGGGGGGGGGGATTAAGAGGAGGCCAAAATGGAGTTACGTGGTTTATGCACGCTGCCACACGGGCATGGCGTTCGTAGGAAGGACAACACAATATTATCTTTCTAACGGTTCTGTAAGGAACGCTATTTTCATTAGAGATGGGAAAGAAGAGGGGGCAAGGAACTGGGCAATGGATTTTTTGAGAAACCGTCTCAGCATTCGTCTAGTTACTTACATCTGCTGTTAAACGTAGTCCGTTAGATTACACGGAAACGTTAACCAGACCACTAGATTAACTAACACTTCAATAAGCGAAACGAAATTACGAGGCGTCCGTTAATGACGTTATGTGAAATAGGGGGGGGGGGGGGAGGTCAACGGAAATCTCACGTGAGGTTTTGAAATTCTTGTAGAATTGTAGAGCAAAAAAAAACAAGTCTACAAATGAGGCGAAAGTTGGTTTTAGGGGGGGTATTTTGGTCCAAAAACCGCCCTTGGGGGGGCAACAACCAGCCTTCGGAGCAAGACACCTAAAAAAAAAGTCTCAAAAACTTGCGAGGTCGATTGGTAGGGGGGTTCTCCGTCAAAATCTCGCGCCATTTTAGAGGGGGGGGGTCCGACCAAATCTCACGAAGTCTCACCAGAAAGGGGGGGGGGGGTCCGGAATTCCCGAAAAACACCTCACGTCATTAACGGACGCCCCCTTAAGGAGTATAATTCACGGTGAAATATTACAAAGTATTTTACAAACGTTGAAGCTTCGCTACTACAAGAACAACAAAGGAGACGCGAAAGTCCGTGCTGCCGAAACTACTCTCTCGACGCCTGTCCAGCTCCTTTATCATACACGTACACCAATAACTAGGGTTCCGATCTTTGGACAAGTAATTTTTTTTTTCCTGCCTTCTTTTTGAGCTGAAATGCTGAATTAAACATTCATTCAACATTTCTGATTGCATTTAAATGTATTTTATATAGCATAGAACCTTAGAAGGATAGAGCATTTTACTAGTTTTGGTCATATTTCGATGATATTTATGGTTATATTTTGAGGAAAAATCTGGTAGTTTTTTAATAGTAGACTACAGGGAATTCACTAGATATAGCTGAGAAGAAATTAAGATAATTATTCACAGAACTGTACTTCTGCTATACAGGTGGGGAAAAAAACTAATTTTCACTGTGGTCAGAATACACCAGTGAAGAATTAGAGTTATACATTATTGTCACTCTATAAACGTAATGTTCCGCCCGCCTTTTAATCTCGACAATGCAGCAGCAGCATGCCTGTGTCGAGCCGCGTCAGTCAATATCTCAATGAAATATCCTCAGTCATCGTTAAATCTGCAGTGGATCAGTGAGTAGACCTACCAACATGCCGAAAATAAAACTTTCTGAAAGTACGAAGTTACGTAAGCGAATTTAGAGAGGAGTATTTTAGTACAGATGAATGAGTTTTATTCTGCAAATTAAAGTGACTTCACCAAAGCGATTTAAAATTTAATTTCCCAATGGTGCAGTGAGTGCATGGAAGCAAATTATGCTGTCTACATGAATGCAACACTACCAGATGAAATAAATGATGTATAATTGACCGTGTTTTGATGTACAGTAAATTTAAAGTGTTCGGTCATATTTGCCTGCATATTTCTGTATTTTTTTGGCCTTAAAGATACGAACGCAGGTAATAACACAACTTCGCAAGTTCTCCCTTCATGGATCTTGCGTCAGAAAACTTGCACAATTACGCGTGAGGAGTTTCCGTAGTCTAGCTGCGCACATACATTCAACAAATACCACAAAGACCCCCCGAGTAAGATAAACTAGGAAGGTGTTTATCAAGTGATAACACAAAGCTGGGAGATTAAAAAAACATATACTTTAACGAAAGCACGGCGGAGAATTCAAAACACAGCAAAGTTATTTAAGTACGATGCCGTCGGAGAGAGCACAGGGCATCATAACATTAATTACTACAGGTCACAGCACAGGGGGAAATGGTGTTCAGAAAAACTGGGACACAGAAGCGGTACAAGGGACAAGGCTGGAGTCCTTGTCCCCGGACACCGGCCGTCCACAGGGAGTTCCCCGTAATCATCAAAGGGAATGCTGCGACGCTGTCCAATCTCCTCAGCACTAACTGAACATTTCACAAACAAAAACACACTTAACACGCAGGACGCGGTTAGGTGGCATCCACAAATTAGGTGAGGTGTTTTTTCCGGATTTCTGGACCCCCCTCCCCCCGGGTGAGATTTCGTGAGATCTGGCCCGATCCCCCCCCCCCCTCTGGTGAGATCTGGTTCGTGAGAACCCCCCCTAGAAATCGCCTTTTTCACGAAATACCCTCCTAAAATCGACTTTGGCGCAATTTCGAGACCTTTTTTTTTGGCTCTATTGTCCCCAAATTTTTCGCAAAATCTCACGTGAGATTTCAGTAGACCCCCCCCCCCTCCCCCCTATTTCACCTCACGTAATTAATGGATGTCCCCTTACGCGTATCGCAGACACGTGGCAACACAGCATTCCTCCAGTATCGTATGAACGCTCCGGATCTGACGGATCCGGTTCTGTCACAGCGCATATCCTCCCACTCTCATGATTGCACACTGGTCGCCTGTGCCAGAGGCGACACAAAAGAAAGAAAGAACGAATAATAGCATTTCAGCAAAACAAAAAAAAAATTCTAGCAACTGTATCCTTGCTGTAAGCTACGTGGTCCTGCGAGAGCCAATCGACCGCAGCAAGCTTTAATTCGGTAAACAGGTTAATAGGATGAAGAAGCCAGACACTCCAGAAATTGTGGGGGAAAATACGTTTGATCTGTTACCAGAGTCAGGAGAGAAAGAGCCTAATCTAGAGGCAGGAATAGATAAGTTACAACGGGCCATTAGGAATAGAGGCATGTAAGGAAAGATTAGAATAAAAAGCCAGTTCTGCTGCTAGGTAGTAGTCACGGGAGAAGTGTAGGCCCTCTGCTGCAGGCTCAGTTAGGCACAGATTACAAGATTACAACTTTTTCTTCAAACTTAGTACAAAATTAGATCCGGTAATACAGGATACAGGTTCACTCTGTAGGTGTTTCACCAAGAACGATAGAGTAGTGATGGTGGGAGGTACGGGCAATAGCATTGATAACAACGCGCGTTATACTATAGAGTGACCTGAGGAAGGTGGTGAAGGAGGCGCAGCATACCAGGGTGGAACTTATGCAGCTCCTAAGTCACCATGATACGCCAGAATTGAACCTGGAGACGGAAGTGCTACTTTGGAAGATGCATTATGTCTGTCTTGGCGGTTGTGCTTGTAAACACCGCTGGTAGGTGGGGTTTCACTACGCATGGCCTACACCTAAATAGAAGGGGGAGAGGGTGCTTTCTGAGTTCTTAGCTAAGGCTGTAAGGGAGCCCACTTCCAGTTATCATAGGGTTTAGGTTGAGGGCTGCTAGTGAGGGGATGGAGATACATGATCCCACGGAAACTGATTGTAGATCTACGATGGGAAAAATCACAAATGCTAAAGAAATAAATGAAGCTTCTGGAACAATACCTGACGGGGCTGAAGTTCTGAAAATATCACAAAGCCAGCAATAAGAGTGTTACTGATAAACTGTAGAAGTATAATGAACAAAGTAATAGAATTTTCATACTTAATAGAGATACATGAACCACGAGTGATTATAGGGTTTTTTTTTTTTTTTTTTTGCTGTCGTCAGTCTTTAGACTGGTTTGATGCAATCCTCCATCCCTTCCTATCCTGTGCTAACCTCTTCATTTCTACATACCCCTTACAATCCACGTCCTCAATTATCTGCTTCATATATTCTAATCTCTGTCTACCTCTGCAGTTCTTACCTTCGACTGTTCCGTCCACTAACAAATTAACCAATCCAGCATGTCTCAAAATATAGGGGTAGAGTCTTGGTTAAAAGAAGAAGTACTAGACAATGAGGTTTATCCCTTCGGTTACAAAGTATACTGCAGAGATAGACTAGTGATTGGTGAAGCGTCCATAAACCACGTAGCTCCATTTTGACCCCCTGTGAACCCCCCTCCCCCCACGTAGCCCAACGTGACTTTTGTCTCTACACCCCCTTCCCCCCATGTAGCACGTAGCTTTTTTCCCTGTTGATTACAGAAGGCATTTTCTACTGTTTTTCTCTTGTCAGATTAGGGGGCATCCACAAATTACGTGAGGTGTTTTTCCTGATTTCTTTCTGGACCCCCCCCCCCCCCGGTGAGATTTTGTCCGTGAGAACCCCCCCTAGTAACTTTTGTAGACTTTTTTTTTACCTCCTAAAATCGACTTTGGCGCAAATTGTAGACTTTTTTTGGGGGGGGACTCTACTGTCCCCTAATTTTTCGCAAAATCTCACGTGAGATTTCCGTGGACCCCCCTCCCCCCTGGTGAGATCTGGTGAGATTTCGCCGGACTACCCCCCCCCCCTCACGTAATTAATGGATGTCCCCTTACCGTAAATTACATATGGAGATAACTAAATGACTGAAATAAATATTCGCATGCTGTTGTGTGTTCTGAACCTCATTTTAACTGACAAATAATATGAATGAAAAGCTACGTGACCTGGCTCTAAAACAGTCCCCCTTCCCCCCACGTAGCCCAGCGTAGCTTTCCAGCCAACGCCGCCCCCCCCCCTAGACCGAGCCACATAATTTATGGACGCTTTCTAACTAGGGAAGTTACTACCGGAGCGTTAACTCCATCACAATTAAAATTAATAATAATAATATCCAAACAACCCGCCCAGATGCAGCTGCAGTTCATCACGGCCCTCACTCGATATAACCGACTGAATTTGATGTAATTCGAGAGTGTAAAATACTGTAGACAAAATACCTTTTTCTGACTGTTAGCCAGACGGCGAACAGCTTAACTACTGGATGGCGGGCGATTTAGTTCAATCCTTTGGTAGAGATTCTCTGACCATCTGTGAAACAGTTATACGAGTATGTTTAATATTTCGCGTGTAATAAATTCACAAAACGCCGATAGTGATTTGTGTTTAACAGAGGCGTCGAACACAAAATTTGTATCTAATGTCAGTTTGCCAAGAGACAGGAGCAAGGGCGTATCCAGGATCAGAACTAGAGGGGGGCAGGATTTGAACTAGGGAGGGGGGGGGGGGCAACTCATTTTGGTTTCGAGGAAGTGGGATGGGGGACTCAAACATGACATTACAAAATCAAACTCAAACCTATTCAGGAAACTATTTTTATCATTGATTAATATAGTAACCCAACTACTTAATCTAAGGACCTACTATGTAGTTAATTAAGATCGTGAGTCAGTTAGTTTTTTATATAAATATTAATTGTCTCGGATTTTCAATTACAGTAATTTTGTTTGTCAATAACTCATGGTGTTCTTTCACGAAATTTCGATGCACACTCATCAGACATATTCCAGCCAATCTTTCTGTCCCAAAGTGCTCCTGAACTAGTTCTTCACTCGTCGAAGCGTACTGAAGGCAACTTAATTTTTCTTCTAGGGGGGGCAGCAGCCCCCCTCTGCCCCTCGCTGGATACGCCCATGGACAGGAGTGTCGAATATTGTTGCATCCGTGGCGCGGGAAACAGGCCAAAATGAAAACAAACGGTGTGCGTATCATGCACTGGTTGACAGAACTTTTATCGACAGTTACTGACTGTAATGCAATAAGAACCTTAAGTTACAGCGCTACTACGCTGTTAGATGCCGCGTCAGAGATCGCAAGCTAGCTGCTTCACCGCGCATTAAAGTCTCTGCTCTCACAACGCTCAGAGGCTACTTTGATTTAAGCCTCTCCAGCTTCTTTGCGACGATTTTTACGCTGATACTAGACGAACTTACCGAGACTAAGGATCACGTGTGTCACATTTACTCGATCCACGCTCAAAATGTGTAACAACAAATTATCCTATTATTGTTTCCCTTGGTGTCGAAAGTCTTAGGTCTGCATTACACTGTAAAAGATATTTGTCAAAGATATTTTATAAAAGATTTTATCATTTTTATATTATCAAAGATATTTTATGATATTTTACCAGGCCTTTTACACTACATGCAATTTTTCATCATAGTTCTCTGAAATCAATGAAGTAAACTTGTATGCTTGCGCAGGCGCAATATGTGTTTTACTGAAGAAAAACAAGAGAAGAAAACTTATTTGGGTTAGGTGGTAGATTGAAAGACTTGATATGAAAGGAATTCATCGAAGTTTAGTGAAAGAGCTGCAATGTGCGGATCCAATAAATTCTTACCGCAATATTTTCAAAAATTTCTATATCAGAATTATTACGCACGAATTTAACTATATATACTATTGGGTGTCTATTTTTGCGATGTATGTGCAATGGGTTGTACTCTATTGCTGGTGGCGGATCTACACCATTATGCAGTATGGCACCTGTATTGCTCAGCTATTATTCCAGAAACCTGTCAAGTACTAGCTCCTTAATCCATTATTTTTGTTTTCCAAGTCATCGACAGCACAGTCTTCTTTTTCTTTATTTACTTAGAAATGTTTTTTTTAAATATGTCCCATTACACTGTAAAATATTTTATAAAATATCTTTTATCAAAGAGCTTTGACAAAGATCTTCTACAGTGTAATGCCACCCTTATTCCCAGTAGGGAAGGCGATTCTTTCCTAAAAATATCGATTCTTCAATCGATTCGAATCGAAATTTGGTAAATCGATTCACATAAAAATCGAGGTCTAAAAAATCGATTTTCTAAAAATCGATCTTTTTTTATTTGCTTTTCTTGTTTGTATTTTCAATATAATTCCAATCATGGAAAACAAAAAGGTCGCCATAATAATCGATCTTTTGTCATATTTAAACTAATTAAAGTTTTTTACAACTAAAACAAAATATCAAGTATACAAAAAGACATTTATTTCACAAATTTGTTGGTTACATTAAACAGTTTTGAAATGATATAGTTTACAGTTCCCAGTGCTTAATGTCCAAGCTTTTCAGGAATAAGTTTGTCCAGTCTACTAGGATCCAAACGGTTCCGCTCATCGCTTGCGATGTTGCTGGCAATAAAAAAAAGTCGCTCGCAAGGTACTGATGAACCCACTATACAGGTAAACGTTTTGGCTGTTGCGTAAACGTGATGATAAATTGTCTTTTTTTGTTGTTGCAAGTAAAGTATAGGATCATACTTCAGGTGCACAACTGTTTGCGATAAATAGTGTTTAAATTCTTCGTTTAAACCTAGGCTTTTATGTGGAAAGTGCTTTTTCACTTTCGATTTTCACGAGTGAAATATCGATTCACTGGATTAATTGAGTACTATAAACCGATTTTAAAAAATCGATTTTTTTGGTCTAAAAGATCGATTAATCGATCTCAGATCGCTATCCCTAATTCCCAGTCTATCAACAAGCGGCGTTGCTAAAACCCACGTTTCAAGTAAAGATAATAAACTAAAGCATTCTGGATGGGTATTAATAATTGCAGTTGTGTGCGGTGACGCGATGTGGCGACCCGTTGGCTGGTGGACGGGTGCCAGAGGCAGCCAAGGCCGGGTAACTGTACGCCAAGGTCAGCCGCCGCAGTACAGCTAGGCACGGCTCAACAACACTCATCTCGCGTCCTTCACGTCATTAGAGGCGGAAAATGACTGTGGACAAGCAATGGGAAGGAATTCGCCTGATGTCGGGAAACAAGTGAAAACAGAAATTCTGATGACAGAGCTGAGATTCGAGCCTGTTCAGCCACACTAGAGATTATCTAAAGGAAATGTTTGTTTCTTCATCCCTCTGTTGTTACTTTCGATACTTTGCTGTTAGTCAGAACTCACTGTTTTTTTCAGTAACTTAAATAGCACACCATCATATTTCAAAGAAAGTGTTATTTAATACTTAACACACAACATTCACAACTCACAGCAGGACTTGAAGAGTGACTGCTGAGTCTCGCCAACAGTGGGCAGTGTGATCGAATATAACCTCACTTCCACCAGGCGTGTTTCAGGCAGTGCCGGATCTAGGGGTGGCAACTTTAGGGGGCGACCAAATCATATTTGAAAAGGCGGTAAATCACAATTTCGTGTGGCGGCGACTTTCTTTTTAGCTGTACTGCCTCGAGCAACAACCATGAGGGGGACGGGGGGGGGGGGGGGTTGGCAAAATCGAAGAATATGTGTTATAACATAGTGAAGTTGGTTGCTAGGGAAACAACAGGGTAACAAGAACCAGCGGGCGAGCAAGAAGGTTGAGTGTGAACTTTTGGAGTTGAAGATATTTAGTTGCTGCTTATAGAGGACCTTCGTAATCTTGGATACGAATTAATAAAGTAAAAAAGAAATAAAGATAGATGAATTAAATAAAATGTTGTTTTGAAGTTTCGACCAAAAACTTGGGAAGAATATTTATTAGAATAGCAACACGACGATAACACATCAAAATACGATGACAATAATCCTAACAAAATACGACAAATAGCTGTACACTGCAAATTCATGTTTGAAGGGGCGGCAGAGTCAAGTTTTGTATATCCGCCACTGGTTTCGGACTTACTTCACTGCTGTTTTGGTACAGGGTCATACCAAACTAAACTGTTTGTTGGACCCTACAGATGTTGTTAGGTTCGCAAATCAGGGCCCGAATCGATTCATTTCTATACTCTTTTCTTCCGCGAGCCTTTAGGGAGTGGAGTAATCGAGCGAGATACCTTAGATTCCGATAGGAGTAGGTATCTATGTGAATGCCGCGCTGGTTCCTAAAACACCCCGTATATCCCCGCCTATGCAGAAATGGTTACGCATTAGGACTGGTGCAATTCGCCCTCCGCCACCCACAGAGTAATAATAATAAATATCCAAGTATCTTATTTTCCGCTCACCCCATCCCTGAATTTTCGAAATTTTATATTGCCATCGTAAGAAGTGAACTGTAGTAGCGCGCAATTGCACGTTTCCAGGTTATAGGGAGTGCTTGGCTAACGGACGGGCGGGTAAGTCGACGAATGTGCAAGGGCTGCGTTGTTCACAAGGAGCTAGGGTTGCGGAACTGGAGGAAAAATAAATTATATTTATGTTTGGAAGAGAAAAAAAATATGAAAAAAACTATTTTTAAATTTAGGTAATTATTGCCTTAAATACATATTTTTCGTGCTTACGAGGCGTCCATTAATTACGTGAAGTGAAATGGGGGAGGGGTAATCTCACCTGGGGAGGGGGGCGATGGAAATCTCACATCATTTTTTTAAAAATCTAGATGGCTAGTAGAACTAAAAAAAAGTAGGGATATCGACTTTGGACGCGGGGTGGGGGCCGAAAACAAGATCTACAAACGACGCCTCTAGTGACTTTAGGGCGGATGTAACCGCCCAGGGTACCAGGAGCTAGCTAAAAACTACGAGGACGGTCAGCAGAGGGGAGGGGGGTCTGTAACTCCGGAAAAACACCTCACGTAGTTAATGGACGGCCCTAGCTATTTCTTTTTGAATTCTTCCAAAGTGTGATATCTCGTAACACAATCCAAATCTAGAGTTATAAACAAATGAACAACCCATTTTTAGTTCAATTTAAGGATGTGCTGTTTGTCTCTGCCAGCCATTTTGCATTCATAACTCTTTCAGTGGCAGCTGAAATGACGGCAAGAGTAATAGATAAGAAACAACTATGTTTATATAGGTGGGTCGTGGATCATTGACTCCTTTCGTGTGCCTGGGGAATATTTCCATAGAGAACGTTCCATTTCGTTTTGTCATAAGCACAATTAACTCGTTTGAAAATTAATTAGTGTAAGAGCTCTGCGTTCCATTAACTGCATATTTTTAATTTAATTTAATTGCAATGGAGCACAGGCTCCGGTGGCAATTTCCCTACACATCCATCTTCCCCCTATCCGGCACCCACATACATTTGCCCTCTACAAATTTTATCTTTAAATTCTTTCAAAGTTTTGGGTAAATTATTCATCATTTCTCTTGGTAACTCATTCCAATCCCTGACACCATTACCTAAATAAGAGAATCTTCCCACACCCTTGTGCATGAAATCGAGTGCCAGCTTGTGGTCATGGTCATCTTTTCCCTTCCATGCACTACTTTTCATACCTACGCCAATATCTTTCCATGCCTCATCGCCAGTATACGCCCTGTACACTCCCATGACCTTCCTTATCCTCATCGTGTCTTGCAATGAATCCCATTCCAGAGATAAAGTGTTTCCGAATACTTTATGGTTAGAACAAAGTATACGAAATTAAGTACACGAAATTAAAACATCATACTAGAGCAGGGAAACCCAACCAATTTTGGAAATGGGCCACAATTTCGGTTCTAAGACTGCCGGCCACATAATATAAGAAAGACTTTAGTAAATATAACAAAGATATGAGCACAGCTGGGCAGAAAACCGTTAATCAGTTAATCGTTAATTAACGAAGTTAACAAAATTGCAAAAATTTAACTTTTAAGTTAATCTAAAAAATCGTTAGCGGTCTTCTTAACTTCCCTTAAATTTATTCCGTTACATTGGTAGTCGACGTCTTTTGATTTGTTTGAATTGCACACCACCCTGGTACGTTCGGAAAGAAGGATGGCGAATAGATTTGGTAATACGCAGTGCGAGTGTGATGCATATACAACTGTTACGCTAGGCATAGATGGCGTGGCTATGAGCAGGAAAGCTAGAGTTGTGGAGCGTTTCTATTTTAAGTCTTCAAACAGGCGCTCACCACTCGTTTCTAATTCGATCGGTGATTGATTTTGATATTTTTATAATCTAACCTTTTTATTGCCAGGAAAATGTCACTCTTTAGTTGGTATTGGTTTGGTGTTCGTTAGAAAATAATTTAAACTGACATTTGTTACACGTCATGGAAACTGAAGTTCTTCAATCCGTCAGTGAAAACAGCAACACTAACAATATCAACTAGAATATTAAAAATTCTTGGCCACATTTATGCGATTATGTTGCATTTAAATCAAGACTGGGAGAACAGTTGATATATGAATGCAAACTGTGTTTGCCAAACTTTCTACAGTTAAGGCTCATGTGTCTAGCCTTAATAATCTTAGATAACATATGTAGTGGATGCATATATCCAAATATGAAGAGTTTGAAGAGAAAGTAAAAGCAGGGCCAACTCGATGAAATATATATATAATTCAAAGCCTTCTCCAAGTGCTGTGGCTACTTCTGATGTAGATAGCTGTAGAATTGATTTGCTGTCATCGCCATCTGCTAATAAAGCTTACGCCAATAAAACATTTGGCATCGTAGTACCGGCACCATCGTATTCCAAGCTGGTGTCGACCGATGTATTGTAAACATTTCCGTTTCCAACACAATTCCAGTATATGTTGAAGATTCCGATACGTTTGAGAAGCTGTTTAAAATGTTGAACCCCAGTAAAACTCAGTTTGCAGAAGATGTATTATCGATTAACATCACTGTACATAGCACCTTGGTATTGATACCTATTGCAATACATAAACATTAGATCCGCTTTCGGATGGTTAACTTTTAACGGTTAACTTTAATTTGCGTTAGATTTGCAAAACTGTAACGATTTAAGTAGTGGATTAACGAGTAACGAAGTTAGCTTTTCGATTAACTATGCCCACCTATGGATATAAGTAATTCAGTTTCATTACAATAAAAAAGTAAAAACCATCAATGAGACCTTTCCAAAGTTTTTTTTACAGTAGAAAACATCAGTGAGACGTTTTCACAGGTATTGGACTAGCATATCCTAGAACAGGGCTGGGGATAGCCGCGATCTCACTAAAATGGCTGAGAGATTTTTATCGCCGGTGCTGCGAGGTGGGTGCGAGTTGGCGGCCCTCGCCTGAAGGTCAGCCTGAGGTCAGCGAAATGTCAATGCCCAGCCCTGGCGGGGCCAACAGGAGCAGTAGCCCTATCAACCAACACACCACACTCACAAGGCTTGCTAATAAAACAAAAATAAATAAATACACTTCATTGTGAGTTTTGCGAAATTATATTTCAAATGGTCGATATAAAGAAAAACACATACAAAAATACTTTCAAATAAATCCTGAGTTTTAAAAAGTTTAAAGTTTTTTTTAGTTTTTTTTAATATATATATATATTCACTGCATTTTTAGTAGCAGATTAATCCATCGAATGATACATATGGCTTTTTGTCGAAAAATACTGCCCGCTGACGTACTAACGATTCTAAAATCACTCATTTAGTAATGTTGCGAAAAACCATAAACTGCAAAAACGTCAGTCCAGCTGTCCTGTAAATTATGCATCACTGTACACTTTGAAACAATTTCGGAGCAGTAGTTTCCGAAATAGAGGGAGGGTAGTATTCATTTTTCGGCAAAAGCTTACACAAATCGTGGAATAGAAAGGAAAATCCAAACACTCTGAAAGTAGGGGGGTGGTGAATGTTTCGTTTGAAACACATGATCATCCAATGGGAATTTTTTCTTCAATCCTCTACAAAACCCTCTTTAATAATTTTCACACCACATGAAATAAAAAATATCCGTTGTATCAATAGTGCGTAGTTACAACGTTATAGGTTAAATAAAGGGTTATAAGTTACGAGGGAGGCAGATAAATGAGAGAATCCACAAGGGCTGAGTTTTCCACGTCCACAATACAAGAAGGAAGCGTCGTTTGTTGCGTTCTCGCGGTTCCTGAACGGAAATGCGAAGGCAACTGCGATTTCTATCCTTGATTTATATTAAAAAAGGAGGTTCGATTCGACGGGTTTTTTACATCTGCTCCTAACGAATTTCAGTTGTGTGTAATAGCAACAAAGCCGACACTTTTCTGTAGCGAGCAGGCGGTTGTTCCAAAGATGGAATTTGTACCACGCCCAGAACTTTCTCTCCGATCGAGACTTCCCGGTGTGTCGAAACAATCTCCTCGGTCCCTGTATCGACTACACAAGTAAACCTGCTGCGAGCCCTGCTATGGTGTCACGAAAACACTACCGAGCCAACGTAACCAGACGCCGGAATAACCTGAACAGGTAGGAACCAAGGATTATTAATACAATCCGGACCAGAGATTGCACACTCTATTAAAGATAAACACAAAGAATTAGAAGAGGTGTAAGGAACGGCAGAGGCGACCATGACCACAGCTTACAGTGGTGGCGATCCACGACAATCCGACACTCTACGTATCCTTCACCACTTGGTACAACTCAAAACTGTCTCTTACCTCTATTCCAGAATCACATACTTAAGACGGCGTTACACTGCAAAAAATCTTCGTCAAAGAGCTTTTATAAAAGATTTTTTTATAATATTTTACCAGGCCCATTGCGCTACATAAAATGTTTAATCATAGTTCTCTGAAGTGAATGAAGTAAACTTGTCTGCTTGTGCAGCCGCAGTACGTGCAGCTATCTGAATATGTGTTTGAAGTAAACGTATTTGGGTTAGATCGTGGATTGCAAGACTTGATATGAAATGAATTCATCACAGTTTAGTGAAAGAGCTGCAATCTGAGGACGTGACACATAAAAATTGTAGTCGAAGCTGGAGCTTAGGTCTAATGAATTCTTACCGCAATATTTAAAAAAATTCTATATCAGAATTGTTTTCCCCCGAACTTAGCGATAAATGCTGTTGGGTGTCTATATTTCCTGTGTATGTGCAATGAACTGTACTCAATTGCTGGTGGCGGATCTACACCATTCTGCAGTATAGCAGTTGTTATTCAAGAAACCTGTCCAGTACTAGCTTCTTAATCCATTAATTTTCTTTTTCACTTCAACGACTGCCCAGCCATCTTTTATAGAACTAATTACCTTCGCAATATTTGCGTAGGTGTCTATATATTTGTGATTGTGCAACAGTTTCTTCTGTTTATACTCAGAAATCAAGATTTTCGTCGATTCGTCAGTCCTAAGAAACTTCCGTAACTTTGCTTGCGCCATTAAATCTACGTATTTACTTTGAAATCTTTTGTAAAATGTAATGCCAACGTATTACGTTTTATAAAAGAAATCTTTCATAAAATATGTCCCATTACACTGTAAAATATTTTGTAAAATATTATTTTTATCAAAGATCTTTTACAGTGTAATGCCGGACCCAGGATTTTGCCATAATAACTGCACATTTATGAATTCAAACATATTAATCATCGCCTCACATAGCTCTGAAACCCTTAACAATTCCTTCTCCATTTCAGTGGCTACATTGTGGATTTTGAATCATAAAAAGGCAGTCATGAGTACTGCTCACCATGAATCTGTAAGCATGTAAATCGCAGTCACTACACCTGCTTCAGTGACGGATTGGTGAAGCTCCGGCATGACGAAGAGTGTTGCCATCTGTCTGCCAAAAGCGTAACTTGTGTTCTGTATGATACGTGCATTTTTGTTTGTGAAATGAGGCGGAGATTGGCGCCTAAGCTCGCTCCGCATCACCTGCTGTTGGGGTAGGATTTACTGTGGCTGATGTACATCGATTAATTATGTACTACATCAGTGTGAGCGCTGTTTGGCCACACTGCGGCACAATATTTCCTACTAAAGGGACACAGGAAAAGAATTGGGAATCCTCTTGCGTTGAGCCTGGAGACCTCACCTCGACACGTCGGCCATCTACGGTGAGTCTCGATAGTGGCCGAAGTGTTAGTTACACTGTCTGGCACCACAGCGCTGCTGGGCTAATCAGTAAAATACAAATGAATGACTGTACTGACTTTATTTGCGCTTATACTGTAAAAAGGAAATGTAAATTTCAAATAAATAATTGATTTTTATTTTATTTGCACTTACATTGATCAAATAAAGCGTAATTGCGATGCCAGTTAAAGGTAACTTTCTGCTGTGTTCCATAGATAAAGGCAGAGATACATTAAAAATACATAACCTTAAAACTTCTTTTTTTAAGTACAGAAGATGATATACAGGGAAGTTAATTAAAAGCCAAAAATCAAGGGAAAGTTTACACGAAACATATCAATCAAATAAATGATACTTATTCGTTATTGAAATTAGAGTTTACTTAGAAACTTTTTCAGAGCAACGAAAATTTCCGTCAAATAAAATCAAACGGAGTTATTTGAAAACATCCGAACCAAATACTCCGAGTATCTAACTAGAGAAAGTTTATTAATATCGCGAAAAATATCAATAAAAAAGATAATAATTAATCATCATTCGTCTATCTTCAGAAACTTTTCCACAAGAAATTCCTACTATCACCATGGGTGATGCCCGCCATTATCGACGGACGTTTGACCTAGTATGTAGCATAAAACAAAAACAAAAAAGTAGAGGTGAACAGAGTGAAATGGTCTGAACTCGTGAATAGAACCATGAAGAAACGTCACCTAAACAATCAGAGAATAGAAACCGAGAGGTATAAGAAGTGTAGGAAAACCGAAAAAGCGGCTAACGCAAGACGAAGACAACGAATGTAACGAAACTGAATGTTGTACCTGAGCGTAACCATCACTCGCACAGGTTAATTTTACGATGGCCGTTATGTAAAACTATCAACACAACAACACGGGAAGCTTTACAGAAAACAACCTACGATTAAATGGTTTCCCGGGAAATTCAGTAGAATTAGCTTAGTCGAGACTGCGCATTCCACTTTCCCGCCGCGGCCTTGGCGACGGGACGGGAAGTTCAAGGACTTCCAGCTTTCCCTTTTACACATTACTTCCACGCAGTAACGAGCTGCTGCAAAGGTTAACATTAACAGCAACGACGTCGATACTATATAGTGTCTCACGGAGGGACTCGATACAATATGTGGAGACCTGTTTTTTTGTTTTTTTTTCGTTTCAGCCATGTATGGGTACGACTACGCAACTTCATTTCCTCTTCTGAGTTTCCTTCCTCCGTCGCCAGTACTCTTTCATTCTCTGGTTTACTCTTGCTTTTTCTTCCTCTGAGAATGCCCTCCTTTTCCTGATCGATTTTTCTTCAGTCAGATCCTTTACCTCCGCAATTTTTCCTCTGAATAATTCCCTGTCTTGGATGTCTTCCATGCTGATGGACCTCCTTCACCCATGGAACTTGAGTCTTCCTGTTCTCTTGAAAGCTGAGTATTTTCTTTGCCATCCTTCCTGATTCCATTCTCTTGATATGTCCACAGAAAGCTAATCTCCTTTTCTTAATTGTGTTTGATACCTTTTCAAACTTATCGTATAATTCTTGGTTCGATCTCAAACGGAAATTAAATTCGCTTTCTGTCACTTTTTTTGGCGAGAGAGTAAATGTGGCACCGATCGACGAAATTTGAGAGGATTTCAAACACAGAAAAGCAAACGACAGCATAAAGAGAGATGGTTAGAAGCAAGTTCATTCGGTTATTGCGAATGAGTACATTGCCCCGTGTTAAATTTCTCTATATCCCCTCTTTACATCTCATAGTTTTTGTTGTGTTTATTAAATTCTTTGAGTTTAAATTCCGCACTCACCTTCTTTTGCCCTTAGTGAACTTTAAATTTAAATTCTTTCAGTGTGCCTGGTAAATAGTTCATAGTTTCCTTTTTTCATTTATTCCATGGAAGAAAATATTTTCACTGCATTACACCCAAAAGCAAATACCAAGTATTCCATGAATCCCATTCCAGCTCCTTTATCCTGGTTACTGATTGCGTTCTGCAGTAATTTCGAGAAACAAATCTACAAGCCTTTCTTTGCGCCCTCTCCAACTCCACTGTTTGATACCCAGCATGTGGGTCCCATACTACACCACCATATTCAAGCAATGGTATGGGCCAGTACACTCTCCTCCTTGGTGCATCCACCTTCTCCCACAAGTGAAGTATTTTGAAACCTCTTCCTATTACCTGTCCAATGTGCCAAGTTGATTTTGTTATTAAATGCTAAGTCAAGATATTTACATTTCAAGTCTTCAACAAGCAATTACTTCTCAACCTTGTGATCATAAGCGCAAACTTTTGTTTTTTATCTGTGTATCTAATAAGCTGACTCTTCTTTGCATTTATCTTCATCCCATGTTTGCCAACCCAACTAGATATCCTGTCCACATCACCCTGCAGCTGTTTACAGTCCTCTATCGTTTTGATCCTTTTATACAGCATTATGTCATCTGCAAATAACCTAACTTCTGATAGTAAACCACTAACACAAGCATTCATGAGAATAATGAATAGCAGTGTTCCCAATGAACTACCCTGTGGCACTCCCATATTCACTCCCATTTCGTTTGATACTGGTTACCCTAACATTTTGTTTTCTACCTTTTAAGAATTCCTCTACTCAGAATGTCACTTGTTTGTCCTTTCCAATGGTGTATACCTTATTTGCCATCATTGTATGGCTCATTCTGCCACAGGCCAGAGAAAGACATAATGGCACGCTATCACGTGTGTCGCAGACAAAGACGACCGAATACAGGCAAGCGTCGAGCAACCCTAATGATTGGTTTAAGTCCTTTCTCACTAGCGATGGAGTGCACACGCCCGTCTTTCTCCTTTCCTCTCCCCACCTACTTCTGCCCTCTACTAATTTTTAATTTAACTCCTTTCAGTATTTTTGGTAAATTATTCATCACCTCCCGTGACAACTTATTCCGATCCCTTACACCCTTTCCTACGAAAGAAAATTTTCCCACACCCTTATGCCTGAAATCGAGTGCCAGCTTGTGGTCAAGGTTATCTTTACCCTTCCACACACCTCTCTCTTTTTTTATCTGCTTAACGTCTCTCCAACAGCGAGGTCTTTAGAGACGGGAAAGGAATAGGAAAGAATTCGGCCATGGCCTTTTGAAGGAAGCATCCCGGCATTTGCCTGGAGTGATTTGGGAAACCATGGAAAACCCAAATCTGAATGCCCGGACGGGGATTCGAACCGCCGTCCTCCCGAATGCGAGGCGAGAACGCTAACCGTTACACCACCACGCTCGGTACACCTCTCTTAATTTCCCCACCAATATCTTTCCATGTTTCATCACCAAGGCTCCCAAGGCTCTCTTTACCCTCCTTCTATATTCCAATGAATCGCACTCTACCTCCTTTATCATATTAGTCACCGATTGTGTTTTGCGGTAATTTCCAGAGACAAATATAGCATCCCCTCCAACTCCTGTATGAGAGTCCCATGGACGCCTCTTGAATCCTACACAGCGCCATGTTTTGTCCTGGGGGAGACGGAAGCTCAGTTTTTCTTCTGATTTACGTATATCAGAAATATCGCGAGTCTTGATTTGCTACGAACATGCGAGCATGTGGTTGAGGCGTCTAACTGGGGAATGAAAGATCCCTGGCTCTAATCACGGTCTCGGCTTCCCTCCCCTCTAGCAAAACTTGTTGTTTTCGTGACGTTCGACTAACCGCTTACGTAGTTCGGATTCCAAATCAAACTGTAGTTGAAATACACGGCAGGGTTACCGGGTCAGGATAGACAGCTCTGTCGCCAGATCATAAAGACCACACGAGATACTAGCTGGTGCCCACGAGTTCGTTCGTGTTTGCAAAAAAAAAAATGTTTGATAGCTACTGACATGCAACCATCTTAGTGCACAATGGGAGACTCGAAGCTAATACCACACACAGACACCAGCAACCTGCGGAAGGTAGTTGTGGCTGGAAAGTGAAAATATAGGGACACACACATGTGTTTCGTCGAAATATGAAAATGCAACAGGTCGACAACTTAACCACCATATCTCCCATACCTACCGACATTTAACCACCATAGTGCACGATGGGAAACTCGAGGCTAATACCACATAAAGACACCAGTGGTCTGCTCTATGTAGTCGTGGTAGCAAAGTGAAATATATGGACACGTATGTCTTTGGTCGAAATACGAAAATGTCCCTGATCGACCCCTTTCAACCACCATATGATCATATCTCCCACACCCCCATAGCTACCAAAATTCGACCAATGCTGTGCACGACCGGTGACTCCATGCTACTACCTCACACATTAGCGTGCATAAACTACTTGGCTCGGTCCAGGGGGGGGGGGGGGGGGGTGGTTGGCTGGAAGGCTACGGTGGGCTACGTGGGGGGAGGGGGGGTTGACTAGAGCCAGGCCACGTAGCTTTCCTTTTATAACATTTTTCGCAGTTAAAATGAGGAACAGAACACACAACAGCATGTACGTTAATATTTATTTCCCTCAATTAATTATCTCCGTCTGTAATTTACAATAGTCTGACAGCAGAATCAAAAGGGAAAAAAGCTACGTACTACATGCAGGGGGTAGAGGCAAAAGCCACGTAGGGCTACGGTAGTGTTGGCTGCAGGGACACACAAGTCTATTTATATGAGATTACTAGATTTTGACCTCGGCTTCATTCACGCTGACGACTAATATGCGAACAGATTTTTTAAAATGATTTGGGTACAGACTGAACTTTCAGTGCCTCAACGAACCACAACACAGCTACATAAATTAGATTTAACTGCACTTTAATTTCTTTATACATTTACGATCATGCATGCAATCACATTCTTTGTTAAATCATGCGCCCATTATTCCTAATCTTTAATGGGTTGTCGTTAATCTTGGTGCGGATCACGTCGTCCATTTCATTGGGCCCGATATCGTTAGCAACCACAGCAAAAATCACAAGTTTTAAAAATATAACAGTCAATTTCTACTTTAACCTGTAAATTTCCGTTTCCACTATTTCAATACCACAATCGTTCATCAAAGGGTGTGGCTTGCATTTTTTAATTTTTTATTTTATTTTATATTTTAGTAATTTTAAAACATGCCAGGAAAAAGTAAATAAAATCTTTCATTTTTAGTTTCGCAATCTATTAACAGAATTGAATGTAATCGGAAAATTATTACCCCCGCCACTCAGTGTTGCCACGTTACGAAAACAAAAGTCGCTAGATCTGATCTCAAAACTCGCTAGATTGCGGGATATTTAGAATTAAAAGATTCGCTAGAAATCGCCAAATAAAATAAAGGAAAATGGTAAGGCAAGTAATATAAAATATTTTAATAATTAGTATTTTCATATTTTCATTAAAGTATAACATTGTATTAAAAATCAACATCAAATTTCTTCAATCGGTATTTCTTCTTCATCATCTTGCTGTATCGTTGGAGTTACAGAACTTGCAGATGTGTAAGGATGAGATGAATCGTCAGTCTTAGATTTGAAAGAATATTTAGCATCTTTACCAACTGCAGCACAGCAATTACATCAGACGGACCGAGCGGGGCGGTGTAACGGTTAGCGTTCTCGCCTCGCATTCGGGAGGACGGCGGTTCGAATCCCCGTCCGGGCATCCAGATTTGGGTTTTCCATGGTTTCCCCAAATCATTCCAGGCAAATGCCGGGATGCTTCCTTCAAAAGGCCATGGCTGAATTCTTTCCCATTCCTTGCCCTCCATCCTTTCCCGTCTCTAAAGACCTCGATGTTAAAAAGAGACGTAAAGCAGTTACAAAAAAAAATAATAATAATAAAAAAAAAAAACACATCAGACGGAAGCTCGTAACTGTAGCAGTTCCCCCCCCCCCCCATTTTTAACCGATTCCTTATAAAAAGAATGCTAGAGTATTTATAGCTATCACATTTCTCAAATTGTTTTTAAGAATGTTCATTGTACTGTAAATCCTTTCTACTGCGACATTTGAGCGAGAAAATGATAGGATATGCCTAAATCATATAACTCCAGAAAGATATTTATTCCAGCAGCATTCTTGTATTGGGCAAACCTTATTCCGTTTTCAATATATTAGGTACGCCATTATTTATCCGAGTCATGACAGAGACATTACATACCCCAATTCCAATCCACTTCTTCGAAACCCTCTGGAAGGTTGAATATCACTAAATATCACCAAATTTTTTTTTAGCGATAACATATTTTAGAATATCGCTTTCGAGCTTCAAAATTTACTAAATCTAGCGACAAAATCGCTAAGGTGGGCAACATTGCCGCCACTCCACTGTCTACATAAAGTACTTAACATTTATATAAAAAAATTCCTGTGTTTATAGTTGCATCCGTTCTCAGTTTTTTTTTTTATGTCAAAGGTTCTTGTGGTATATAATTTGGCAATATATTTTCTGTGATCTCTGGCCAGTTTGTGTTACAGATTATATAAAGATTAAAAGCCTTTAAATCGAATGTAAAATCATTGCGTCTTGGGTTAGTTCATACAAATAACGTAGTCCTGCTATGAATGAAGTTTCTGTGTGAAGTAGAAAATCAGTGTATGAAATTTACGAATAAGAGCTTCTGACGTTTTACCCTCAGTTTACGAAGAGTTCTTCTGGTCACGTAGTGGCACTACGGCAACCCAAGTCCCCACAGGAACCCTTACAAAATGGCTACTGGCAATACTGTTACAAATCATCCTCAGAAATAGAGGATAATTCTTTATTGTGTCCAAAGCTACTTACATCGTAATTGCTTTGACAAAATACCACTTCTGGGAGAGGCTACCTACACAAAGATAATAATTTCGTGAGAATTCAAGAAGAGTGGTTTTCCGTCAGGTCTGATGGATCGATAAGACTTGTCAACATGTGAGACAAGTTTGGGCCTCTGCTAACAGGTGTAATCTAAAGTGGTCGTGTTTTCCTGCGCCAATCGCATCGCAATCACAGCGAGCCGTACTGCGTCACTCTGCTACTGACAGGTGTCAGTTATCTGGTTCTGCAGAGGATTTACGTCAAACGCTGAAGGCCACTATCCACTGAGCACCGCCGCTACGCTTGTTGTGGATACCAAGCGATAACAAGGGCAACATAACTGACAGGTATCGATAAAACCGGTGGAATTAAGATCCTTTCAGACGTCATTTGGAGACGGGGCCATGCAGACAGCTTTTTTATTTTATTTTTTAGTTATGGTTTTTTTTGCTTCGCCATTAGAGGCGGGATGGTACTGACAACAAGGAACGGGTAGGAATTCGGCCATGGCCTTTATTATGACTTGACGCCTCGTCGAGGTCATTAGAGGAGGGATGGGATTGGGTACAAAGAAAGGGAAGGAATTCGGCCGTGGCCTTTTGAAGCAAGTATCCCGGAATTCGCCTGGAGTAATCTGGGGAAACCATGGAAAACCCAAATCTGGATGCCCGGAGGGGGTTTCGAACCGGCGGCCTCCCGAATGCGAGGCCAGAGCGTTATCCGCTCACCCACCACGCTCGGTATGGCCTTTTGAATGAAGCATTAAAACTATGGAAAACCCAAATCTAGATGCTCGGACGGGGATTCGAACCGGCGCCCTCCCGAAGGCAAGGCCAGAATACAGACCGCCCCAGAGTTGTGATTCTATCTACGTTTGCATGTTGAATTTCCATGCTATATTTGTTCTACGAAGTAAAGACGAATCATGGAGGACCAGTGGTGTAGCTAGGTCAACAAGGGCCCCGGCACAAAAAAATATTTCCTTTCTTTTGCTTTGTGTTGCTGGTAGCAGAGACAAGACAATGCTGATAGGGGCCCCATGAGTTGTGCATGGGGGCCCCCTGAGTTGTGCCTGGGGGCCAGGGGCGGCGTTTCATGCTCGGCCAGGGTGGGTAGTCAGGCATTTAGTGGGGGAGGGGGCGGGGAAGATTCCCTTGAAAATGTTATTTGGTTATTTTGCCTAAAATAATAATATTGATAATTCTACAAACAAATTCATAATAGAAATTCATTCGGATAAAAACTAAAAAATGAATTAAAAGACATAATTTATTCAATTTAAATTTAGTTTTATACAAAAATTATAATTTTAATTTATTATTCAGTATGCTTGTTTGGAAATGAACTGATTCAACAAATTATCCAAATATTGTTCGTCTGTCAGATTACCATATACATGTAGTATTGCGATATTACTGAGTCTGTCTTGAAATATTGTCGATCCTGGGTAAGTCTTGAGTTGGTGTAAGACGAAAACTTCATTAATTTGAACAGGATGACCCAGTAATTGTAACTCTGGTATGAGTCATCTAGTCTGTTTGTACTTTTGTGAAAAATCTACAAGTCCTATCATTTTTATTTTTATTTTGTTTCTTTCTTTTTTTTTTTTTTGCCTCTTCAAAAGCTGCAAAAGCATGTTTCTATCACTCAGAAATCTTTCTTGGTAAAAATCATGGTTATAGAATTTTACAACTATTTCAATATTTGCGGGCTGTCCCACGGCGAATCATTCTCACGATTTTAAGAAGTGGATGGAATCGACTCTTTAACGACTGGAGTACTTGATTATAAACTTCAATTCAAGATTTACCGAAAAAAATCTTGAGGTGTTTCGAATCGGAGATCTTCGTTTCCACCTTGGTCGAGACGATGAGAATTTTACGCTGATGTGGAATTTGTGGTTAGTTGATTTCAAAGTTAGTGACTTCATACTTTTCCGCCAAATTCCTTCTAATTTTTAATCTCAAACACAGTACAAAACGTCGATGGTTGCTTCTATCTTCTCACACGATCCATTAACATATAGATTCGATTTCTGGAGATCTGCATTCAAAATTTCGAAGCAATTAAAAATTTCTATCGTCATCGTTAAATACAAAATACACTTAATCGATTCCATGTAGGAGTAAAATCCAGAAGCCTTAGGAGCGACAGCACTATCTACTTCTCTGCTGCAGAATGATCGTATAAAAATTGTATTCGCTGCTGATAATTTCTCATACTGATTCTCACTAACCATGTGTAAAAAATGTGTAGATATGCTTACAAATATAAAACCATAATTTAAAGAATTGGCTTTAACTTGTAATCTTTAGAAATAACTTGCTGGACAATAGACTGAAATAAAGGCAAGTCATCATTAGTTCCTATTCCGATTTGCAGTTACTTCAACTGTCCAAGTTGTTTAAGCAAGTCTCGCAAGCAGTTTGCCAAATCTTTTATAGTTTCTATGACTATTCTTTCTGTTATAACTCTCTCAATTCCATCTCGTACAGCAAGATTAAGATTATGGGCATTACAATACACAAATAAAGCTCGATGCTCTTCATTGCGTATTCGTAACTGAAATCCTGTTATTTTTTCAGAAACATTAAAAGCCTCTTCGTATCCTTTTGAGAGCGCCAACTTATGACCGGATCAAATAAGGTTTCTGCTTTGGTGTTCGCAGTTGAATACAATCCAATAAAATTTTCACTTGCAATGAAACCTTCCGAAATGCTTCTCAGGCAAGATGATGCTGCTTCTTGCTTGATTCCAGACTATATTGTAGTAGCCATCGGTTCAAGAATTTCATTCTGACAGTCATTATAAAGCTATTTATAACCATCTCTTTCCAGCCACTATTTTAGATCAGCCACATCCTCAGCTCGAGATTTTAAAAATGCCTTGAATTTTCATCGCAGTTGGCTCCTCTCACAAAAAAAACCTTTTCTCGCCAAGGCCTTCATGATATTAAATATTTTATACAACTCTTAGGGTTA
This sequence comes from Vandiemenella viatica, assembly GCA_031002005.1. Classification (NCBI taxonomy): domain Eukaryota; kingdom Metazoa; phylum Arthropoda; class Insecta; order Orthoptera; family Morabidae; genus Vandiemenella; species Vandiemenella viatica. Next base: position 3,203,605 of record JARYHS010013630.1, on the reverse strand, counting down.
TCGAACATCTGTTTTGAAAGAGATGTCGATTGTACCACGTTGATATTATCAACGTTTTTTAATGCTTCAGCGTAGTTGGTATGAAGAGAACTAATGTGGCGACAGTTTAACCGTTAATTATGTATTTTGTTGTATAACCAGTAGTGTGTCTCAAAATGAAACCAAGTCCGATCTGGAGAAAAAAAAATAATCTTTGGTAAAGTGTACGTTATGTGAAAAAGAATTTCTGCCATTGTACCATTGTTTTAGAAAGTTATTTGACATGTATGTTCCAGAATTTGAAGAGTGTGAGAAACTAAATGCAGTTCTTAAGTTTAGGAACAAGAAAGAAAATATCAATGTCAGTCTGGTTCAGTAGCAAATACGACTTACATCAAAAGAAGAGCCTCCTAAGTGGTGGTAAATAAACATTCACAAATTTTCCATATTATTGTCATTCAGTACTGCTGCTATGCTTTTGTTTTTAAAATTTAACTTTCCATTTTTAACTTTCGAATATTAGTTACAACTATTAGAAAACTATTATTCTTGTTATTATTTACTTTAAAGTCAGCTACTCCCTGATTGATTATTAAAATAAACATTATTTTAGTTGACAATTTTGTTAAATAGAAGTAACTGGGAAGTAAATTAAGAGCAGTGACACCAATTTACATTTTTTACAACATTTTCATATAATTTCTGCTTCTGTTTCCGCTTCCATAATATAACTTCCGTTTCATCTCTAGAATATAGGCGTGAATATTCATTACCTGTATACTAGTGGATATAGTGAAGAACAAAAATAAGACTGTCAGCTGACTGAACAAGGCCATCTTTTAAATTTCCAATGGACCTACGTCTAAGGGCGAAGCAAATTTATCCCCCACATACTGCTGCCGTCTTCTAGCATTATTTACACTTTATTCGTTTCTCCTTTATAGCTTGACCAAGAATTTATCCTTATGAACTTTTTTGTCGATAATATACACGGATTTAGCCGAAGCGCGTTCGAAATACACTAATAAGACCGCTTTCACGCATGACGGTTTGGATGTACGACATTTTACCGTGACATTCTTGCTTTTACGCAGAACGACACTTTCCCGTCGATCGAGCTCAGTAGGCGATAGCTTGGTTGGTATCTCTGTTGAAAGGAATTTTGCGCTTCTCTCATGGCGTTGCTGTGGGTACATAGCCTATTTTACACTCTTTTTGAATAATGAAACTAATATGCTTACCTGTTCTGGTCTCTCATTCTTTCTCTCATTTCTTCTCTTTATGAACACTCAGTCGCTCTCAAATTCCCGGTGGGTAGCAGTACCCACCCGGAATTTCCCGGGTGGGTACTGCTACCCACCATACCCACATTATCCGCCGGCCCTGCTGGGGGCCCCCTGAGTGAAGGCCCGTGGACCCTCTAAACTGCGCTTGGGGGTACACTTAATTAATCCCACCTATGCCCGAGACCCCTGCAACGCGAAGCAAAGACGCTGCTCCTACATTACCGGGATCGGCAGAAGTAATATTGTTTGCGTAAACTATGACGAAGGTAAGAATTGTAGAGGAAGACAGAGATTATAATATATGAAGCAGATAATTGAGGACGTGGGTTGTATGGGATATGTAGAGGTGAAGAGGTTAGCACAGGATAGGAAGGGATGGAGGATTGCATCAAACCAGTCAAAAGACTGACGACAGCAAAAAAAAAAAAAAAAAAAAAAAAAAAAAAAAAAAAAAAAAAAAAAAAAAAAAACACGACCTGGGGACAGAGTTGCTGGACTTTCAGTTTAACAGTTCAAACACAACTATGAATGTTCAGCGTAACGGTTTCAACCTAGCGATCATTCTATCCGTCACATGTGGTGGTTAAAAGTTTCAAATTATTTCTGAAATAAAGTGCGAGGGGCAGAAACTAGTTTACAGAACACAGAATATACGTATCTCATGCCTAAGCCTAATCTTCCAAGTGGTTTCCAAGAAACTTGAATCCTCTTCGAAACGCATAGAAACCATATTCCGAATGGCAGCAGAATCTGGTGTTGCAATTTGATTGTCTCACATTCCCAGTGATGTGTCGCTACATCATCTTCCATGTCAGGCTGATAGCATGACGAAATGAAATTTTTTTAAAATATCCCCCTGTCTGCTGTCACACGGTCTAGCTCCGTCTCGGTGCTTCAAAAAGTCAACGTTCTGCAAACCTAATTATTTAACAGTTCACTTGTGTTATTGTTTATAAGAAATTCCCGTTTCAAAACAAAAGTTGAGAATACAAGATTAATGGAATTAGCTAATGGTGTCTTGTGTTATATATCTGTTTCTTAGATACTCCAGAGATGTAAATGTAATCTGTTTCTTAGATACTCCAAAGATGTAAATGTAAATGCGCGAGTTCTCATATTAATACAAGCACGTCACTGATGAAAGAAGCAGAAATTTCTAGACAACTACTTTTAAGAAGCAAGGATAACATTTTGTCCTTCCTAAAGACTTTCTCCGTACATTTCTTCCGCAAACAGTTTTTAAAAGAATTATAAAACAATCGATTAGTAATGGTTCTAAGAATCAAAACGGGCACCCCAAGACCGAACAAACAAAAAAACAGGCGTGTCCGATAGTATCAACACGAACGTGCCGCATCGCAAAATAAATCAAACTTCGACCTCAGTATTCCAAGGTAATACAAACAGCCCGTTAATGATAACACCTACGCACGAGGGGACGAATTTTACAATCAGTTCACGTCAGCAAGTTTTATTTATTTTTTCCTATTATGTTTCGTAGGGTGACGATCCTTCAATAAAGCACTTTAATTAATGCTACGTGGGTCAGAAATCCTTGTGACCCTAACTGAAATTATGTCCTGACTTCCTAAAAGCCAGGCCCGAACATCTCACGAAGCTTGCGAACTAATATTAGGTAATTGCGATGGAGGATGTACCATGATGGCAATTTTCCTATACGCCAGTTTTTGCAGTACATGCCACCTTTAGTAGTAAACTGTTGAACATATCCCTCCATAGTATTAATACCTACTGAGATTTCTTTTTACGCCTCGTCGACGTCCAGAGAAAGAAATCACGTTATACTAAACATCCGACATAAAAACATTGTGGCTTTAGCATCTTTCAAAAGGTATCGTTGATTTCAACGGTCACGATTAACAGACATGCCATCAACCAACAAGATCCAACCAAAAGAACGCAGACATAACGTAGCCCATTCTATCTGTACAGGAGGGTGAAGAGGATCATGGGAGTGTACAAGGCGTATATTGGTGATGAGGCATGGAAAGATATTGGTGTAAGAATTAAAAGTAATACATGGAAGGGAAACGATGGCCATGACCACAAGCTGGCACTCGATTTCAGCACAATTCTCTTTTTTGGGTAAGGGTGTCAGGGATTGGAATAAGTTACCAAGAGAAATGATAAATAATTTACCAAAAACGTTGAAAGAATTTAAAATTGAAATTTGCAGAGGGCAAAAGTATGTGGGTTCAGGAACGGGAGAAGATGGGTGTATAGGGAAATTGCCACCGGAGCGTGCGCTCCATTGCAATTTAATTTAATTAAATAATATTCTAAATTATAATATTGTCTCGGTATTCTATGGCTTGGTTACCCAGTAATTTAACTTAATTACAATGGAGCGCACGCTTTGAGAGCAGTTTCCACACACACTCGTCTTCCCCCTTTCCTGCACCCACCAACATTTGCCCTCTGCAAATTTCAACTTTAAATTCTGTCAACTTTTTTGGTAAATTATTCATAACTTATTTTAGTGACTTATTCCAATCCCTGACACCCTTAGTAAAAAAAGAGAATCTTCCTACACCCTTGTGCCTGAAATCGAGTGCCAGCTTGTGGTCATGGTCATCTTTTCCCTTCCATGCATTACTTTTAATTCTTACACCAATATCTTCCATGCCTCATCCCCAATGTACGCCTTGTACACTCCCATAACCTTTTTCAACCTTCTCCTGTCTTCCAATGAACTCCATTCCAGATCTTTTATCATATCTGTTACTCATTACGTTCGCTAGAACCAAATGTAGCAGCCCTTTTTTCTCTCTTTCCAACTCCTGTATTTGATACTCAAAATGTGGGTCCGATAGTACACCACCAAATTCAAGTAATGGTCTGACCAAAGTTTTGTAATCCAGTTCCTTTACTTCTCTCGTACATTTCCTTATCACACTCTCCAACAGGTGCAGAATTTTGAAACGTTTTCCTATTATGTGTCCTGCCCAGTTGAGTTTGTTATCAAATATAATGACAAGATATTTACATTTCAAGTCCCCAACAAGCAATTATTTCCCCACCTTATAATAATAATAATAATCAACCTTTAGTTTTTTATCTGTGTATCTAATAAGCTGACTCTTCTTTGCATTTATCTTCATCCGATGTTCATCAACCCAACAAGATATCCTGTCCAGATCACCCGGTTATGTGAAGGCAACAACCGAGATCGAATTTGTTGGGAAACAAAACGCCCAATAACAATATTAAAAAAGAGCCAAATTGCGAACATCCCTCCAGTTTGGTTGTATGTAACTTTGTGCAGTTTCTTATAACTTGACTGGTTTCAAATATACCGCGGGCATCGGTTTCTCCATGCAGTGCCGGATCTAGGGGGGGTCAAACCGGGGCTCTTGCCCCGGGCGACAACTTCAGGGGGGCGCCAAAATCATGTGTTGGTGGCATCTTTTTATAAGCGCCAGGGCGAAATATTCGTGTGCTGCAGACCCTTTTTTTAGGTAAAGCGCTGTGGTACACTGACCGCGGCGGCAACTTGAAAGGACGGAAAATTCATTGTTATGTGACAGTGGCCTTAAAACATATTCATTCCGTCATTGTTAGAGGGAACTCGCGACATTCTTGGATTTATAAATTTTGCCATCTGATGTTCACATTCTTGCAGCTGCGTTCGAGTGATTAGCCCAGTTTCATTTTAATATATACTTTTGTGCTGAATGAGTTTAAATATTCATTACTGGAAACGAACCATAAACAGGTAAGGAACAATCTATCGTTATAAAATATCTCAGCGTTTCTCATCCTTTGTCAATTCGAGGACCAGTAAAAAAAAAACAAAAAAAAAAAAAAACGGATCATTAACTTATATGGGCCTTATTTCTTACCTGTGTGCATATATTATGAACCAAACCTATCAATTGTTATTAGCACATACCGCTGTTTCTCAACACATTAACCTACAATAAAGCATTCATAAAACGTCGCTCTCCGAAAACATGTTTAGGGAATAGGCTGTTAAGCAGCCATATCCTGAAATTACCAGTTTTTTTTTGATGGTTGTTGAAATATTAATTGTTTTTAGAAAGTTTGGATTACTAGCTTATTCTCGCTTACAATCTTCTGGTGGACGAGACGATATCCAATTTTTTTTAATTTTTTTTTTTTTTGGTTTGTCTATTTGGACTTGTACCAAAACTTTATTGCTTCTTCGTTGGATCCACTACACGGTGGGAAATAATGAAAAATGTACAAAAGCCAACTTAAAAGGTAGTAGCCAGACAAGATGGTCGACCAAACACCTTGCTTTATTGAATAATTAGCTGAAGTTGTCAAAGCAATGTAGGAAATTGAAGAATCTTCTCTGGCTGCAGAATGTAAGTATGAATCCGCTCATCTCTTACATGATGTAATGGATTTTAAATTTATCCTCAAATTAACAATTTGGGCTAACCTTCTTCGAGAAATTAATAGAGTAAACGTGGAAATACAAAAGGAGGACATAATTCTTTCGCGATCTGTGTCACTAATGAAAGAGCTTATTAAGATATTGTAAGAAATGCGACTAAAGCTGACAGAATATTGGATCAAAGAAGCTACACCTGTAGCACATAAATTGGGAACCGTTCCGATAGTCAAAAGTAAACGGATTTCCAAACGAAAGAGGCAACACGACGAAATCTGCGAGGACGAATCAAGAGCGTTAGACGCCACACAGCTGTTTTCCAAAGATAAATCGATGAAACAACTAGTCCATTCTAATTGTTGCAACACATGTGTAAAAATGACTTGCAGGAAGCCTTTCCTAATATTTGTATAGCTCTGAGAATATACTGCACGTTACCAACGACGTCCGCAAGCTGCCAGCGAAGTTTTAGTAAACTAAAAATCATAAAAACCTACCTGAGATCAACAATGAACCAGGAACGTCTTTCTAACCTCACGATCTTATCAATCGAAAATAGAACAGCTTATGAGGCGAATTATGATGAAGTTATAGACTCTTTCGTGGAAATGAAAGCTCGACGAGTGAAGTTGTAGGAACATTTAGTGCAAATTTTGGTAGGGCCTGCTAAGGACTGGCTCGTGCGTTACTTATTATGATTATATGTATTATATATAATGCAAGCAATAAAATGTCTTTTTTATCACGTTAGTTTAATAGTACCCAACTGAGTGTGGTGTTTTCATTAGGGGGGGGGGGGGGGGCGCAGCGTGAAGTTTTTGCCCCGGTTCGAAAAAATCCTAGATCCGCCACTGTCTCCATGAAAGGAAAACGTCCAAAACGCCTATGTCACTAACAGAGTTATAACCTTCTACATCAGCAGTAACCATAACGATATTTGTCCTGAGAGGCTAACGTGTCAACTCGGAAGTGAAAGTCTCTCCTCCAGGGTATACTTACAGCGTAACAGTTGCCGGCTGACATTTCATTTAAGAGCTTACTAACCTTCAAGTGCCAACAAGCTTTCTCCTACCTTTACTGTACAGAAATACGCTTCGTCTGAAGATTTATTTTAACCGAAATCACGTGTCTATCGACTAAATGACAAAACCTTGAACCATTCCAGACTTGGTCAGCAACAACTTCGATTTTTTTTTTTTTTTTTTTTTTAATATTCAACTTGCTACTAGATTCATTTGCTGCCTAGTTCTGCATGCAAATAAAAACTAGTGAACTGCGATGGAGACGAAAGGGGGAAAAAAAAAAAAAAACGCATTTAAGAGCACCAGTCGGTTACCCAGGACAGCCAACAGTTCATTCTGGCACAGACGATACAAGCAGACATGGAACATTGCGTTTTTAAATAGACTGATAAAAATTTTGAAGTAACTCGTAGAGATGTAATTATGTTTCACAATGCATTTCAATAAATTATTTAATTTGCTACCGCTGCTAGAGGTCTGTAGAGCAATTTCAAGATAACTTACAACGTCGCCTCCAAAATAATTACGAACCTCATATTAAAAACAATGCCAACGGAAGTCTCGGCACCAATATATGATACAAATTAAATCTCTTTGGCAAAACACACACTGAGCTATACGTGTGTTACTGTTAAATGAACAATCATCTTCTGCTTATTTTCCAATACATGCTCTAAACATTACTTTCATATTATGTATCAAAACTAGAACTGCATGCATAAGGCATTATATTGGTGGTTAATCATTGATAAATATTGGGTAAGATTTAAAGGAAGCATGTGGAAGTGAGGAGATGAATATGTCAATAAATTAACACTGATTTCAGGCATAAAGAAATAAGCAAACATGTATTTGTAGGCAGGGGAGTCAGGGGTTGGTGAAGTGATTAACAATATACTTCCGACTGAATAGAACTTCAGACTAAAAAGTATGTATGAATCTTGAGACTAAAAGTATGTATGAATCGTAAGTAGGTGTCAAGGAAATTAAGACCGAAGCGTCAACTCCATCGCAATTCATTAACAATAATAATAAAAAAAAATCGCTATTACAAACAATCAGCTCGATCACAATCAAATTCCAGACAAATAACAAAACAAATTAGTAAACCATTAAGTGTAGCAAAATCCTAGGTTTTAAAACTTAAAAAAATAAACAAACTTCCAAACCAAAATTAAGAAAACATTACTTGTATGAACAGACAAACGGAAGTAACAAGATTAATTCTTACACATATAAAACTTTTCCGTGTCCTTTATTATTTCTAATTCTTTATATATCTGCTGACAGTCATAAAGAAACACTTAATAAATAAGAATAATACAATATGAACCGATAAAATCATGTACACTGTCGTCGACATAAACCTATGAAACATTTCAGTAGCAAATAATTAAATAGTTGGACGCTAGTAATGACGATGCTTCATATTGCCATGAGATAAAATGCAATCCAAGTTATACCAACAATGAAAGTTAGGAACCAACCATTTTAATACTTATAAGTCTAGGAACATTATTAACTTACCACACATGATGGTAAAGCTACTGCCACGTCTGATCACGAGCTCCACAAATTGCAGGCTCTGGGAAGAGTGAGCTTCCAAGCACCCAACCTCTGTATTTTAACCACATTGACAGCACAGGGAGTAGGAAAAAACGTCACACGTCGTCTGCTAGGTATTCAAAGTTCGAATCGCAGAAGATATCTTTATCCCCTGATTGTTTTCCATAGATGTTATTAAAATAAGAGAAAGATTTTTAAAAAATAAGCTCTAAAAATAAATACATCTCACATTTTCTGATAAACGGCTAAAATTAACTTCGAAAAGAACTTAAATTTTGAGTATTTTTATTGATAATAGTCGTTAAATGCGATTCATGCTTCATTCTGTACTTGCTTTTCAGTCCAACCACTGGTTGTTTTATGGCAGTAGAAAATACAAATTACAGAATTTGTTACCCTGGTGACACACATCGCAGTGTATTGAAAGAGACATATTGAGATCGAGAACTATTGCAATTTCCAAATTAAAGAGTTTCTGGTAAATAATTTTTATAGATCTGATTATATTTACTAGGAGTTGTCAATCAAGGAGCATTCATTTGTGATAATATGTCGAGGAATATGAGTTTTAATAGTTTTTGTGTTAGTAATAGCCTGCAAAATATTGATCACCTTTCGAATAAAAATGAGACCTGTCATTAATTTGTTTTGACATGTTAGCTTTTGGGCCTGTTATCCTTAATTGTTGCGATAACTGTTTTATTATGTTTTTAGTTGCATAATTCAGGGCTCATAACAGTTATTTTGTTTTAGTATCATGAACATGTATTGGCACGGTGTACAAATTTACAGCACCAAAGATTATTTTAGATTATTTCAAGTACAATCTTTGCGTTCGTCAATTGTCTCTGTTGAAAACTGCGGGGTACTAAACAAACGGCACATGTTTGACGAGATATACTGTTGACATGTTATTTTACTGAATTTGTGAGAAAGGTGTTAGGGAAAGCCAATTTTAACTGACATATATTGCTGCAATAGTGTGGAGAAATGCCGAAATCAAAACGTGATAAAAAAGGTAATAGTTATTGACTCGAATTCCCTTTGGATATAGATGTTATTTTATTCTGTTTTCCTTTTCTGCTTGTTACATGTATCTTGTAGGTTATCGATGCATGGAATATTTGAATTTTATAACTGCAGATTTCTAGATTTTGATTAACTTCCAACACGTGGGACGATTGCTTCCCAGTATGATAAATTTTGTTGCTTCAATATGTAAATCGTAATTCTCTTTTTATAAAGTTTTGAATTTAACATACCTTTTTATTATTTATACGTTTGTTATCGACATTAAAGATGTACTGTAAAATGCTTTGCTTTTACTACTTAATTTCTTGTGAATTCAGCAAGCGTGCATGGTTTTTTTCTCCCTTACTCATGTAGGAATGTCATGAGAATGTCTTGTTCAGTTACAGTGAATTCATGGCACCTGTTTTTCCTGGACGGCTCGAAGAGGTATTGTTATTAGGATTACTGGAGATGGCGATTCTGCGAGGAGTTGGCGTCATAATACTGCAGTCGTCAAACACAAGTCATCACTAGAAATACTTTCTGATGTAGTTTTAGTAATGTTGTGCTGGTCCAGATGTATTATAACCCAATTACTGCTTGAAAATAATACATCTTGCGATTAACTACCCTATGTTATGAAGTTCTTAGTCAACTTGATGAAATGTCGAATGGAATCATGATCTCCAGTAGACCCTTGTAATTGTGGGCTGAAATGTGGTGGGCACATTCCTTATTTAACAAAACGGTGACTGTAAAATAAGAATGGAGAAAGGAGGACTTGTGGTATTCGCTTGAAATTTAGCACATATGTTCCTGTGGTCATACCTTTTAAGAAAAAATGTACATGAAAGCAAAATCACACTTACCTTAGACGTGAAGCCAAATAGAAGTTACGAATTAAAGCTACAGAAAATCGCTATATCACTTCATACTGTCGTGCCACGAATTAAAGCTACAGAAAATCGCTATATCACTTCATACTGTCGTGCCAAGGATAATATGCGCACTCTGGAGGAAAAACTGTAGAATCACTAGCAACTATGATAAATGCAATTTGAATATACTGCTATTGCGTTATAACAGTTGTAATGCAGCGTCCAAATTTTATCATGTACTCAATGTGGTCCAGGCTGCATTTCAAACTAAGTGCATTGACTTCAGGTTGAAAAGAACCATGGATAGCATGAATTTGTTATCGTTTAGGCTTTAATGCAGCCTGGACCACAGTGAAACAACCATCGCACACAATATGCCAATATGTAGTGCAATGGCGAGTTTTCTGAAGTGTTAATGTTTTATGTTGCTTCACGTCTAAGGTAAGTGTGATTTCGCTTCCAAGTGGAATGTTTTGGCATACAAATAGATTTACTACGAATGCTTTTGTTTTGTTTTTTGTTTAAAGTGTTTTACTCATGAAAAAAGCCGGGAATAAATTGGCTGTCGGAGTTGGCAGCTTATACCAAACTTACTAACATATTATATTAGTCACTAATAATAATAATAATAGGGAAAAAGGAAGCACTTTTAGGCAATTTAAACATCAAAGGATAGGGAAAATGGTTTTGCACCTTATTCATGTTATAGGGACCGAGTCATAAGGTTCGGGAGGCGTGCACACACTGAAGTTTACCACGAGCCTCCTTGGGGTGGGAAGAATAAAGTAGAAAGATGGATGTGTACAGAGATTGTCCCTGGAACATGTGCTCCATCACAATGGGGTACTTGACACTAACTATAAAACCACGAAACCTTAATTTACACTGATAGAGTAAGTTGTTAGGATACCGAAAATCAACTTCATTTTTTGGATAGGAGTTAAAAACATACTATTTTTAATAAAATAAAACTGCAAAAAGGACAGCTGTTAGTCACGTGACACGAAACACCAATCGGAGCGCATGACGTCAGTTGTTGGGCCGCGCCAGTTTAGCTGCCGTGTATTCTCATGCGGAGAACATCTTTCCGTCGCTTATTTAAGTTTGTTAAGGTTTCAGTGCTGGCTGTAAAACATTTGTTCTTCTTATACTCACAATGGAAGTTGGTTTTATCAAGGCAAATAGCTCTAATTTGCCCAGAATTGACGTGATGATGCTGGGAGTGTTTTTGCATCAAACACCGATTTCTGATCACCAGAATTCCGGAATGTCAAAACGTCCAAGTAAATACTTACTTGTTATATGTTATACATAATACCATATTACGATAAAACGTTAGAATATAAGGTATTTTAGAAGCATGTGTGTTAGTGGTTCGTTTTACTTAATACAGATTGGTAATTTGCGATTTTAATCTACAGGTCTACATTTCGAGTAATTTCGAGTATCTTTTAAAATGTGTTTAATATGACTGTTGCTTCGCAGAATCATGTGCAGTATTTGATTGTTAGTATAATTACTATTTAAAAAAATCCTTGAGTTATTTCTACAACTATTTTTGCCGCACTGGGTTAGTTAAAGTTAAGTCTGTTCACATTCGTTCGACGCTATATTTTCGGCAGTAATGTTGTGAATATAAAGCTTTTTCTTTCTATATTAGAGGTTATACAAATTTTTGTATAGCTAGAAAAATATTTTGATCATTTTTTCTAAGAAAGTCGTAAACTATCGTCCTATTCAGGTCGAAATATTTTTCGATGTTCGTTGAAGCGGGGATTCTACGATAATCGTGATAGATTCTTAAGTAACGTGACAAATTGATTATAAGGAATAACATTTTTTGATATTTCGCTTAGTTCTCGAGATATACTATCTCAAAAGTGGTTAGGTCGAAATGCGGCCTCGACCAGAGGAAAAATTTCTCCAAATCTAAATTCGATGTTGGATTCTTCAGTAACTCAAAGACAGAAATCAAAAGTAAAGACTATTTTTTTTGGATTCATTATTACTTTTGATACTGATCCCATTATATGATACTCCATATAGTTTTCCAAATCGTTCGGCAACTATATCAATAAAAAAAATTGATGCATTTACAACGAACAGCATTTTAACCTCCAGGGTCGTAATTTATTTACCGGTAATAATTTAAGTTTATCATAGCACAAAATATTGACGTAGATAGCTTATTAAACATAATAAAATATTAAGTGCAAACTTTCGTCAAAATGTTCTTCACAAAAATATATTGAGGGTGTTGTAGACACACAAGCCAGATCGCGTCGTGCAAGCATTAACCACTTTTTCCAACTACTTCGTTGCGTGGAACAGAAACAAACAATTTGTTTGGTACATTAAAGGTCGTGTTTACACACAGAGGCACCACACACCATTTATAACACATTTTATTAATAAAATAAGCATACCACCTATATGTTTACAATGGCACAAGCCAACAACTGACGTCACAAGAGACCAACTGACAGCTGGGAGCGTTTTGGCGCCAATATTCAAATCATCGCATAAAAATGCAAAATTTTGCTATTTTCCGTTCGTTATTTCAAGAAATAATATTTTTTTTGTTTATAGTAGATGACCAGCTACAATACTGACTACTTTCCCAAAATTAGTCAAGTACCCCATTGTATCAAGTTAAATTAAAATATATTTTTATAACTCGTGCTTTTATAGATGTGTTCAATTTTTACAACACTTGTTCGTTCATTTATGATTAACAAAGGTACAAACAATCTTGTCGCTCTCAAGTTAAAATATCAGTATCAAAGAAAATGCAGTTGGAAAAAAAAATTTGCAATAGAGGTGGACTGCACATTTTCTGACTAATTACCAAAATTAAATCTGCAGGAAGTACAAGATAGTGTATTCTCTCACCCCTCAAAATTAATGAAATGTCTTCTTTCTGCATTTCCAGTCTATCCATGCTAACTAAAAAAAACTTTTTTTTTGGTAAATAAATCTTCTTTGCTAACACTAAATATGGGTGTTAGCTTATAAACAAACAATTACTCTGAAAAGGGACAATTTCATTTTGGAATGATGAACATAATTTTCATAATGCTGCCTCATTTTACACCCAGTATGAATTAATTGTTTTGCTTTGATTACTACCATATATTTTAAATGATTATGAGTAACCTTTCATTCACTATTTAACGCACTATGAACACTAATACTATCAAATTTTTAATGATTAACAGAAATAGACACTACTTAGGATATTGACAGTGTCTGCAGGGGTTCTTGGTAAGGTTTGGTTTGCATCAGCCTTATTGCTATTGTTGTCTACATTCTTGCTTTAATTTTCTTTACACTGGAATTAAAATGCCCTCCAGTTTACACTGACAATTTTGTCTGGTTTAATGTTTATTGGATAATTAGGTACTACCCTTAGAATCCATAAACTATCTTATATTGCCTAAAATATCCATAATTTTGCCAAATACAGCTTGTATTCCTATACACAGAATTAAAATGGTTAGTCTCTTCTAGTTTTGCACTCACTATTTTTTTTTATCAACATCATTATTACTACCGAACAAAGCTTTTGGTGCTGTTATTTTTTCCAGGTCACCATGGCTGAACATACTCTCATTTGTTTGAACTAGATTACTCTCTTACTGTTGTTATTTTGAGATTTCTTATCTACATTAACCTAATCGTGTCTGCCTCTATCAGCCGTTAACCTGTGCTTCTAAACATGACAAGCCCTCTGTAGCTGACAAGTCGGTTTTTTCTTCTTTAGGGTACTCTAGAGCATAACTTCCTCTCCGACATTCTGAATTGAGTAATGCTAGGTTATCGGGGATGCTACCTTCTGCCTTACTCTCCATTAGCACAGTTTCTCTACTTGCTCACATAAGATTCTTTACAATAAGGATTCTGTGAACTTATCCGTCTATTGCAGCTAAATAAAAAACTTCGTTTTTTGGCAGACGCGTTTCGATTTATTTAATCGTCTTCGGTGCCCTAGAACAGTTTTATTTACATTCATCAAAATAATGTAAATAAAACTGTTCTAGGGCACCGAAGACGATTAAATAAATCGAAACGCGTCTGCCAAAAAAACGAAGTTTTTTATTTAGCTGCAATAGACGGATAAGTTCACAGAATCCTTATTAATAAAGCAGCTAAGGAAAAAGGTCTGAATCTCAACAAGATTCTTTTCTACTACCTGATGTGTCCCTATACCAGCCAAATCTTCAATAGAGTAAACCGTACTCTTCACTCTCAGAGATCTCTTCAAAACTGAAGCACTCTTTATCTACTTCTTGAATATTGAAGCTACCTTCAGCAGTTGGAAATGTCTTTACATTTTTCTTCACCTCTCCACATTCAATATTAAACAAAGTATCTGCCAGTTCAATATCTTCACATTGTACATTAGTTCTTGGAGAAGTTTAGGCCTAGTTTTCGTAGGAAGCAAATGTGTCACTCTCAAAATGACATTTTCAAAGTAATCTTCGTGTATTGCTACATAATCTCCAGTCTCCATGTAGGCCTATTTAACCACCTTGAACCAAACTAGATGCATCTTATCTTGAATGTTATCCATAGTTAAGTCCACAGAAAACCATGTCTCTTCAACAAACTCACTCTCCCATTCTTCACATATCCCTTCAATAATCAGACATGCTTCAACCTCAAGAACTTATATTTGTTGGGTGATTTTAAAGTCACCATACTTCTCATATGCTTGTAACTGAAACTCTCTTTCCATATAGTAATGTGAAATGCAATCCTTAATGTTAGTTCCAGCTGCATCATACCTTTCTCTTTTTTTCCAATGGTAAATGACATCTACGGTATTGTAACCTTTCTGTATACTTACGTAACGTATGAAATAGTTCACATCTCAGAAATTCCATATCTAGAGCAAATACACAATCTAGGTATAACCTCATACTGTCTTCCTTCTTATTAAAAAATTGCAATTCTTTTGTTACTGAGCTATTCAGCTAGCTCAGCATCATATTAATTGTCGACATGTGTAAGATTTTGGCATAGGGAGCATACATAAACTACATGGCTGCGTCTAGGGGGGGAGGGGTTGACTGGAAAGCTACTGGGGGGTAGGGGGGTTCCAAGCCATGCCACGTAGCTTATCATAACACTCAACAGCATGTTAGTATTTATTTATGTCATTTAACTATCTCCGTATGTAATTTAAGATGGTCTGACAAGAGAAAACGGTACAAAATATCTTCTGGAATCAATAGGGAAAAAAGTTACATGCCACACGGGGGGAGGGGGGATTCACAGGAGGCCAAAATGGCGCTGCACGGTTTACGGACGCTCCCATACAAATAGATTTACTGCCTCTCAAAAAAAAAAAAAACGGGAATAAACTGGCTGTTGAAGTTAGCAACTTTCACCAAAACTTACTAATATATTAATCAACATATATCATTTCTTTCTTCAACATACAGTAACACAATTGATTATCAATACATTAATCCTCTCTCGCAACAGACATTTCTTTTTTTACTCATAGCATCTTTTTTCTCTCTATCCCTATATTTGCAACAACACTCCTCTCTCTGGTCATGTGACTTCCCAACTCCAAAGCACATATACCTTAAAAAGATAATTATTAATAAAAAATTATAAAATAGTCAGATAATGTTGTTACCTGAAAAAAGCCATGAAAGGAGCGAATAAGGGCCAGCAATATTATAATTATTGTGCTGCAATTTGATGTTTAATTCTTATATAACCTCACGAGACTGATCGTAAGTAAACAATTAAATTTTTTGATGTGTCTGTTAGTTTTCGAGATATCGAATGCTAAAATTAAGTTATAGGTGTAGTTCCTTACTCCTCAACTGGAGAGCATGATTTCGCTACATCATCATTCACTAAAGACATAATACTGCCGTAGACAATCACAAAACATATTTTCAAGTAGTATTTTGGTTGTGATACACCCTGGACCAGCATGACACCACTAAATGTACATCAGAAAGTGTTTTTAACTGTGTCTTGCATTTGACTACTGCAGTATTATGATGCCAATTTCTCGTGGAATCACAATCTCCAGTAATCCCCCTTGTACTATTGGTGACGTTTTTATTCTCGTCCAGGCTGTATTTCAACCCAACATCAACTGTTGGGGAGAAAACAAAACACCTATTGTGCATTTCCACCATGTAGTACCACGTGGCTTTGGTAATTTTTTATTTTTCTTCTTCTTCTGGTTCAGGACACATGTCAACCAAACCACCTCAATTTTGAGAAGCAAGAACTAAGTGAAATATATATATATCTAAAATTACTCTTTAAAATTTTTTTTTTTTTTTTTCAATTTGTCTCATCAAGGTATCAGAATCCATCACAAATATGGCTTTAGCAAAATTTTTCTTCTGCTCCATGCCACATTTCAAGCTAACCAACCGAATTTCGAGATACAGTATCTCAAGAAGTAAGCGATATATATATAAAATTATTGTTTACTTTTGATTTGTCTCATAAAGTTACGTAACAATCCATTGTCAAATTGCAATGCTATGCCGTTATCATAGAATCCCCGAATAAGGATGTTTGAAATGTAGATATGTGCTTGGTGGTTATTGCGCTACAAAAATGTTATCCTTTTGTTTAATGTATACTATGTTGTGTAAACAGGTAGGATCCCTGGACCAAAAGCATTTACGTAGTGACTAGCCAACGTTAGGTAGTTCATATAGCGTACCATGAATAAATTTGCTAACTTCAAGAATAGGTCCAGGCCATTATTACGACAACAGAAGTGGACTACTCCAGAAACAATAAATAGGATCACGCAGGCACACTATCTAGGAGGCTAGAGCAAGAGTAGTTATACACACTGCCACCAGTCACCGTCACCAGCAGTATACTTGATGTTAATCCATGACATTCTCCTCACATGATGACTAGGAATTGTTTTTTCACAGTTGGTCCAGAGTTCTTACAGGGTGATTATAGAAAAACAACTTGTTTCCGTTAAGATCGCAATGCAACCTGGATCACAATGATAATAGGTAACCATAGCAGATGTTATTTTGAATGCCCTAATTTCATGTCCAATTACAACTGCTTACATGAATGTCAAGGCAATAATGTAATTGAATTTATTTTTGGATGTTTTCATTTTCAAGCAGTGGAGATTGGTTCAAGTATCTGTGGGCCAGAATGACATTCCTCCCACAGTGCGCTACCCTGTAGCTCCTGCCGAAGACCCATAAGATGGGCAATCCTTGATGATTACAAATGAATCAACCACTGAGGATAATTCTGCCTTTGTTTCCCAGTGTCTACAACCCTTTTACCATGTCATCCCATCCTGTCTCAATTCCTAGAGTAGCATTTCTCAACTCTTTTCAACATGAGGACCAGTAAATTGACAAAAATAATGCTGTGGACCAGTAACTTATGTGGACCTAATTTTTTTTACCATGTGTATGCAACTTATATCTGGGACCGTTATAACATAATAGATCTATAAGTATGTTTTGAGTTACTACGGAAACACCCTTATTAAACTAGAGTGAGCTATTTAAAGTTATATATTGCACAAGCTCTTAATGTTGATTAATAATGTTACTATAGTGGCAGTCACGAAATTAGTCCTGTGAAGATCACGGAGTATCCGAACAGTGTTGCAAATCAGCAAAAAAATCAACTTACAGTAATGAGTGCGAAAAAATTTCTAAAACATAATACTTAACATGCGGAACAAGGTGATGTGCTTTATAATTCCAAACATTTGTGTGACTGTTTTAAAAAAAATAGTAATTTTTTTCCATGAAAATTATAAATCAAAATACTTTTTCACTTCAACCGACAGAAAAAGCAATAAAAACAATAAGAAATAACTCAAAAAAAATTATGCGCCTTCCTGAAAGTTAACAGACTCATACAGAATACATTCTATTCATTAAATAGGGAAGCATGTGAATAAAAAAAATAAAATGTTACACGAAGCGCTTAGTTGTTTCGGATGTGTAATGTAAAATGTTGTCGCTGACTAACTTCCGTTTTATTTGTTTATGTAAAAACTTCCAGCGAGAAAGTTTCTAAGAAAATACTGAAATTAATTCTCATAGCAGGCAAAGCCTCTTCAGACAACCCCTTTTGGATTGTTTCACAGTTTATATTTGCGCGAATGATTGCGCGCAGCGCACGCTCCATTGCCGGCTGGTCGGTCGATTCGTTTACGACTGAGAAACATATTTCCTGTCCTCCACAGAAAACCTATTTTCAGCTTCTGTAAGAATTATTATTGTCATTGTACACAATGGACCATACATGACAAATTTCGTGAGAAATCTTCAAAAGCAAAGACAAAACGAAAATTAATTTATCAAATATAAGAGACCGATTATACATAGAAATGACTGCCACAAATACCTCCATGTCAGTGTTTGTAATTTATGGAAGTATTTTTTTTTGCGTATTAGTTATTGGTAATATTCCTTAAAAATACTTTAAAATATCTGCTACAATGATTTTAATTAGGTTTCCAATGCCCAGGCGGCCTGCAGGTTCGCGAATATTATTTCTGTCTGTTAATACACTAATTGCATGATTATGTTACTGAACATCACCACCATTAACATTACTCGAATAGTCCTTAAACTAAGGAAATAAAGCTACCGCGTGTAAAGACAAGCATGGACGACCGGCAAAAGCTAATGTGGCAATGTCGCCGGCCCAACCAACAGAGGGTTGGTGCGGTCAGGGGAGGCAGTGGAGACTACGTGACCTTGGCAGGCCTAATTTCATGACGCCGACTATAGTGGCTGTGTGCCACACTATACCAGCGACCTACACACACAAAATGAAATAAAAGTTACAATACCTGACAACTTTTATTGTTGTTTACTTCACCGTCAGTTTGTTACCAACTTACCATGTTCCGTAGTCAAAAACACATCCTATAAGACTCCCATAAAACCGTCATTAACATTATTGTGAAACAAATTGATTTCTCTTTGATGCCAACTAGAAACGTATTTAGTGAATAGGCCATTGTAGAAACAATACTGTCCTATCTTCACGTCTTAGAAATGCCAGATTTTTTTGTCTGGTTGTTGAAATATTAATGGTCTTCAAAACCTGTGCTTATATAGCTTATAGTCAATAGAAGCCTTTCACAGTACTAGTATGGTATCTAAATTTCTAATAATCTGCCTACGGACCACCTTCTTTACCATCTTCATGGATTCCAGGTTTAGAAACACGTCCTAAAGTGTCTCTTGATGGTCCCTGTGGGCACCGTAAATGTCGGCGCTCCCCGACTGTTAGGGCCTTAGTACACGTGAATGCTACCCTCCTCACCCTTTCATATCATACCCTTCACTGTCATAGGTCACATTTGGTATCGTCTTATGCTTGTGCAGATTGGGAAAAAAAAACTTTTTTTCTAAAAATTACTGCGAAACCAACTGTACGGTTCCAACATATAGACTACATTTTTATGATCTCGACTGACATTGGCATTGGGGACGACACTGGCTCAGATTTTTTTCCGACCGTCCAGGGTTTCTCACAATCATTCTAGGTAAATACCTGGAAGATTCTTCAAAAGGCTTCGGTCGAATTCCTTCGTGTTCGTTGTTCCAGTAGGAGATTGACTACAGAAAAAAAAAGTGGTCACACATCTGACAGATGTGATATTTACAAACTGCAGTGCAGTGCAGGCAGGACTCCTTACCCCTCTCCTAAGTATTTTGTGTTTTCGGCTGCTGAAAAAGATGTGGCTGTTACAGAGAGCAGTAACAATTTGAAAAATAAACAGCAGTTCATCCACAATACTTGGAGACTTTGTCTTGTCTAATTTTTAGTGAACGAGACAAACTACGACTGTTTTGCTTTATATTCGAGCATTGATTATAAAGGGATTGTAAAACTCCTTACACTTTGTGATGATAATAATAGATAAGGAATAACAAATTAGGATAGAGAAATGAGCCACCTCTTACCTTTAGATGATGGATGTGGGTCGCGAACACACACCGAAGACAAAAGCGCACAATATAGAAATTTTCAGGTCTCAGGAGAACTAGCCCCAAGGTCCATCAAAAATGACAGTTTTAACGGAGTGTTATGGTAATTTATTTCTCAGCAGTTGCTTAACGAAATAGAATTGTTATAAAATAAAGCTCATTGTAATTTATCGTCCCTTGTAATGTAGCAAAAAGCTTCAGTTATCAACTGTGTTCAGGTTACATTTCAGCCAAGCCACAATCTCCACTAATATTGTTGCTAGAAAAGCAAAGCTACAATCACACACAAATTAATACATTCCCTGTTTCGCATGTCATTGTCATCATGCATCGTGATATAAACTTGAAACCAAATCCACAAGTTGTTACACCTTTCTTTCTTATTACCTGTGATATTTTAACGGCTAACACAGCTTACATCGGCTGAAATAATGACCCCAGTGAAAAAGAAGGATGCTAACAATAAATCTTAACAACTTGCGCTATGTCACGTAATATTTAATTGTGGTTTAGGCCACATATATCGCGATCAATTTGGAACTTCTTTCATTCAAACCATGTAATGATTTCAGTAAACCTGATAATTAATATGCCAATTTAAACCAAATACATACTTTTTTTTCAGTGTTCTGTCAATTCATTTCTTAGCAATGTCATAACTAAATAGTATTGTTATAAAATACGATCCAATGTAATTCCTCGTGCCTTGCGCTGTATCAAAACGTTTCCATCTGGGTCAGCCTGCATTTCAACCTAACCATGTACTACGCTACACTTGCCGCCAGAAAAACAATACTTCAATCTGACGCATATTAATACATGTACTGTATCGCATTTTAGTGGCAATAATGCATTGCAATATAACTTTGATTAAAAATCTTCAAGGATTTTTACACTTTCTTTTTCGTTATCCGTGATTCAGACTGATATTACAACGTTAGAATTCCTAACACAGTTACATTTGCTAAAATGATAGTGTAATAGCCCTCATACCTGAATTTTGAATAGTATTGTACTGTATGAAGTATTTGTAGTGAGCTAAAGTTTGCTTGAATATGATCTGGTATGTTCGTTTTATAATTTCTTGTAAATCAGTGTATATAGACTTTGTTTTATGAGAAGAAATTATTTAAAGGCTATTTAATATGTTTAAGAACCGAATTGTACAAGAGAATTGCTTAAATGTTTGTAATTCCAAGTATTAATGCAAGTTACGATGTCTACAGAACAATTTTCTACAGTTTGAAATGATTTCTGTAAATAATTTTGTGTTTAAATATCTTTAATTTCCATATCTGACTGTTTTGTAATGATGTTAAATGATTAAGTACTAATTCTGATTGTTTTTAATATGTTTAATTGTTAATGTTCGAGAAATATCTGGCGGAAGTCTTTGAAGAATTCCAGAAATCTCGATAGAACCTATATAAAGAAATCGGCAGAAGGACAGAGTTAGTTTACAGTCAGTTTTATAAAGATTCACTTTGCATCTGCCAAAGACTGCGCTAGTATCTCTGGATTGTATCTTTGCTTGTGACAAATATCGCTGACTTGTTGTTTTAAAAAATAAACAAAATCTTCTGGTGGACTATTTAATTTAATTACTACTGTAAGTAAACCACCCAAGATCCTGATAATAGCCTCGGTAATTTTGCTCAGTGAAAGCAAAGGAAATTAAAATAACTCTAATAAACTTACATTATGCCACGTAATATTTGTTTTAATTGAATCGCTAAATGCAGGAAGGGAACAGTTTGACAAATTTTAGGGAAATGACAAAAAAGTATATTGTGTCCATATGGTTCTCAGTATTAAATTTTGTGATAATTTGCAATAAGAAGCATATTACTTGAATGTTTTTACATGGATTTTCAAACATCATTCTTAACACATATACACAGAATAATCAATAGAAGTTTTGGGACATGTTCCCTTTCTGCACTTAACAATGTAATTACATTTAATTTTAATTGCTTTGGAAGCAATAAAAGCACAAATTAAGGTTTTAATATAATCTGTTGAGGACGTGCACATGTATGACACTCATATAACATCATGGTGTACAAAGTAATATTATTCTGTTGATCGATCAAAAAACTCTCTACAAAACATCGCACATGTCTCGAATATACTGTTCACATTTCCTTAGAGCTTCTCTCTTCTGTTTCAGGAGAGGAATTTTTCCAGAGTAGGCTTTATGTGTAGGCAGATTTTTTCTCTGCATGCAGTATTCATAAGTTTGAAGCTAAGACTTGTTAGGCCACCAGTGAATTCGCTGGTCATGACATATTTTGGTTTGGTGTAACAGTATTCAAAATAAAAGTGCTTCGAAACACCAAATGATTTCTTGTACTGCCTAGGAACATCGTGTTCCATTGAACAAGCCGAGTAACAAGTCTTCCAAAACAAACGTGAGCACTGCGCTTTTCAGTTGACAAAACTATCTCGATTAGCTTGTAAAACGTCGAACTTGCTTTTCTTGATAGACGATTGCTGAACAGTGTAGATTTTATCTGCCTTAATAAGGCCAAAGTCTCTATCAAAGTCGAGAAATGACTGGCTCCTCAGTGGAAAGTAGTGTTTTAGGAGGCGCCCGTCAATTTTATTAGCACTTTTTTCCCCGTAAATCTAGATCTGGACCTCTCGCTCGCTACCCCTTGGTGAGTGAGATCTGGTCCAGTGGGGAACCTCACTCCCACACGGTGAGCAATTGTTTAGCTCTACTGTTCTTGGGTATTGAAATTATAGCAGCGGCTTTCTGTGTACCCCCCTCTCTCCATAGTGACATTACGTTGGACCCCCCCCTCTCTATTTGTACCCACGTCATTAATGGACGTCCCCTTATTACACGGAATCTGCCTGTTTCAACTACGCCCATAAATGCGTTTCCTGCTCACGTCGATCCATTCTGATTAGCCGTTCTAGGTACAAATCCTGCTCATCCTTTGTGCTCAATCCGTTGAATGTTTCCTTGATTTGTTGCGTTTCATAACTTCATCGAGACAGCCAGGTCGACATCACTTCAGTGTTCAGAAGCATACTAGGCCTCAGCTATTAAATACACCAACAATTACCAACAACAACTCACAATAATTGAAAAATTGGGTTATGCATACCCAAATCCTACATATTTCTTTCAACCTCGAACATATTTTCCAGCCCATTTCACATGAGGTTCACCCTTCACTTTAGCAACTCATATTACATTTCTTGTATAAGAATAGGGATTACTTAACCTTTTTTTCTCTAGAAAACAACAGTTCCCATCATCACCTGAAATGTCCATTTCGCCTACACCAAATAAAAAACCCCTTGTGTTTCACCACAAGATACGTAGAAACATCAGAACCACCAATCGTACAAAACTGTACTTCTTTGGTACATCCTATTGTCCCCCTCTCCAGTAAATGTAGGCTTTTGTAACTTTTTCCCACCACCTGCCCATTGTACTCTGCCCATTTGAGTTTATTATCAAATGTTATGCCAAGATATTTATACTTCAAGCCTTCAACAAGCAATTGTGATCCCATCGTATAATCATAAACAATCTTTAGTGTTTTTTTTAAATATCTGTCTTTTCCAACCAAATGTCAACCTCTCCTTCACGTGGTGCACCCTGTTTGCACGGACGAGGCTCTGGCGACTGAAGGATTCCCGGTATAAGGAGTCACCCACTGCTTGCCAACGGCCTCCGAAAGGAGGGCGGAAGAGCGGGGAGCTGTTCAGGGCACCCTCTTGCCCTTGGGGTTGGAAACGGCCCCTTAAGGCGGATGACTCAGAAATGATCAACTGCATGGGGATGCAGAAGGCAACGGGAAACCACTGCATTAAAGACCCAAAGGGTATCCCGAGGACATGTAATCCTCTCAAATTACATATATCATGATGGCTTCTTCCTGGGTAAAATATTCCGGAGGTAAAATAGTCCCCCAATCGGATCTTCGGGTGGGGACTGCTCAGGGAGGAGTCATCAGAATGGATAGAAACATTCTACGAGTCGGAGCGTGTAATGTTAGAAGTCTGAATAGAGCAGGTAGGTTAGAAAACTTAAAAAGGGAGATGGAACAACTTAAGTTAGATGTTGTTGGGATTACTGAGATTAAATGGAAAGACGCACAGGATTTCTGGTCTGGGGAACACAGGATAATTAGCACACAAGCTGTCAATGGAGTCACTGGTGTAGGATTTGTAATGAACAAGAAAGTAGGGAAACGGGTGAGTTATTATGAACAGTTTAGTGACAGGATTATTTTGATGAGGTTAGAAACTAAGCCCATCCCAACCACATTAGTACAAGTATATATGCCCACGTCACAGGAAGATGACGAAGAAATAGATAAAATATACGCTGAAATTGAAGAATTAATCCAATATGTGAAAGGGGAGGAAAATCAAATAATAATGGGTGATTGGAATGCAATAGTGGGAGAAGGAAAAGAGGGGAATACTGTAGGAAGTTTTGGTCTAGGAGCAAGAAATGAGAGAGGAAGCAGGTTGCTAGAATTTTGTGAAAGATATAAGCTAGTAGTGGCGAACACACTGTTAAAGAACCATGCAAGAAGAATATACACCTGGAAACGTCCTGGGGATACAGGCAGATATCAGCTAGATTATATCATGGTCAAACAGAGATTCAGGAATCAAGTTCTAGACTGTAAAGCCTACCCAGGAGCAGACATAGACTCGGACCATAATTTGATAGTAATGAAGTGCCGGCTGAAATTCAAGCGAATAAGGAAGCAGCATAAGCAAAACAGACTATCGGTGAATAAGCTGAAACAATCTAGCACAAGAGAAAAATTTGCAGAAATGGCAGACTTACGTCTAAGAAGTAACTGTGAAACGAGATCAACCGAGGACGAATGGAATGCATTAAAGACCGAAATAATGAAAGCTGGCAAAGAAACATTAGGCTTTAGGGAACAAGCTGCCCGAAAACCTTGGATCACAGAAGAAATTTTGGAGCTGATGGATCAGAGGAGAAGGTACAAAAATGCTCAGGATGAAGCTGGAAGAGAGCAGTACAGGCAATTTAGAAATAAAATAAATATGAAATGCAAAATAGCAAAAGAAAAATGGCTACAAGAAAAGTGTGAGGAAGTAGAAAAGGAAATGGTCGTAGGAAAAGTAGATGTTGCATATAGAAAGGTCAAACAGAATTTTGGAGAAATGAAGAAAAGAGGTATGAACATTAAAGCTGCCGATGGGAAACCTCTTTTAAGCTCAGAAGATAGAGCTAACCATGGAAGGAATACATTGAGAAACTGTATGATGGGGACGACTTGAACAATAGTGTAATGGAAAAGGAAGGCGATGTCGACATTGATGACTTAGTAGATCCTGTTTTGAGGACAGAATTTAATCTATCCCTGCAGAACTTCTTAAATACCTAGGGGAGGAAGGAATCGAAAGATAATTCAAGCTGATATCAAAAAGTTATGAAACAGGAGAAATTCAAACAGATTTTAATAAAAATATCATCTTCACACTTCCAAAGAAATCACAAGCCAACTAATGTGAGAATTATTGCACCATTAGTCTAATATCACATGCTTCAAAATTACTGACCAGAATAATATACACAAGGATGGAAAGAGTAGTAGAAGAGAGAGTAGGTGAAGATCAGTTTGGGTTTAGGAAATCTCGCGGTACAAGGGAAGCAATTCTGTCTTTGAGATTAATACTTGAAGGGCAGATCAAGAAAAACAAAGATACTTTTATGGCATATGTTGATTTAGAAAAAGCTTTTGATAATGTTAGGTGGGACAAGATGTTCAAAATTTTAAAGAAGTCAGGTCTAAAGTATCGAGATAGAAGACTACTCTATAGACTATATAAAAAATCAAGTGGCTATAATCAAAGTAGAGAATCACGAGAGACATGCATCAGTTAAAAAGGGTGTAAGACAAGGTAGAAAAAATCAGTATGCTACGATTTGCTGATGATATTGTCTTGTTAGCAGAGAGGGATGAGGATATTGAGAAGTTATTGAATGGCTTGAACAAAATACTGAAGGAAGATTTTGGACTGAATATAAATCAAAGTAAGACAAAATTGATGAAATGTAGCAGAAATGATACCAATACTAGTAGATTAAATATAAAAATAGGATTGGATGCTATAGGAGAAGTGAGTGAGTTCTGTTACTTGGGAAGCAAAATTACAACCGATGGCCGAAGCAGGAATGATGTTAAAAGCAGAATAGCACTAGCAAAATGAGCCTTCATGAAAAAGAGAAACCTTTTAGTTTCAAATATTGATCTAGGAATTAGAAAGAACTTTTTAAAGCTCTATGTGTGGAGCACAGCACTTTACGGTAGCGAAACATGGACTTTAGGAATACCGGAAAGAAAGAAACTTGAAGCATTTGAAATGTGGTGCTACAGAAGAATGCTGAAAATTAGGTGGACAGACAAAGTAAGAAATGAATGAGTTTTGGAAATGATGGGTGAGAAAAAAAGTTTATGGGAGAAGCTTACAGGAAGAAGACAGGCTTTTAGGTTAATTTGTTAGTGGAGGGAACAGTCGAAGGTAAGAACTGTAGAGGTAGACAGAGATTAGAATATATGAAGCAGATAATTGATGACGTGGGTTGCAAGGGGTATGTAGAAACGAAAAGGTTAGCACAGGATAGGAAGGGATAGAGGATTGCATCAAACCAGTCTAAAGACTGAAGACAGCAAAAAAAGAAAAAATGGTAATAAGTTGTATCTGCTTGGTATTTATCTTCATTCCATGCTAACCTACCCATTAAGCTAACGTACTAAATACTGTATTCAAAAATTCATTTACAAATGAACATAAGGATAGTATTCCCATTTTCCCATGCCGTGGCGAGTCGGTGATGGAATCATTACGAATAGATACTGCAGTTATCGTTAAACAATTAGAGCTCCTGAAGTGGGGGAAAGCACCGGGCCCGGATGGAATTCCAGTAAGAGTATTTTCAGAGTATGCGACAGAAATCGGGCCATTTCTGTCTGATATATTCAGTAAATCATTAGAAGTGCGAAAAGTACCTTCAGACTGGAAAATCGCGCAAGTAACTCCGATTTTCAAAAAAGGTGATCGAAGTGATCCTGGGAACTATCGTCCCATATCTATAACATCTGTTTGTAGTAGAGTTATGGAGCATATTATATGCTCGAACATTATGAATTTTCTAGATGATAATAATTTGCTTACAACAAATCAACATGGATTTCGGAAGAAAAGATCATGTGAAACACAGGAATCCCTATTTACACACGACGTAATGAAAGTTATCGATACAGGTTCACAAGTAGATGCAATTTTTTTAGATTTCCAGAAAGCCTTTGACTCTGTGCCACACAACCGCCTTTTAGCGAAGCTTCGAGCGTACGGTATATCGGATCAGCTTTGTGAATGTATAAAGGATTTTCTAACTGGTCGGTCGCAGTATGTAGTCGTTGAAGGAGAAAGTTCTTCTAATATAGGTGTTACAACGGGTGTACCTCAAGGAAGTGTAATAGGACCACTTCTTTTCTTAATTTTATAAACGATCTCGGAGACAAAGTGAAAAGCCTTTTTAGATTGTTTGCTGATGATGCGGTTATTTATAGGGAAGTAAGAACTTTGGCCGATTGCTTAGAAATTCAGCACGATCTGGATGTTATTTTGGCTTGGTGCGCTGAGTGGCAACTTACTCTAAACTGTAAAAAGTGCAAGACAATGAGCATAACTAACAAAAAGAATCCGATTGTTCAGAAATACAAGTTAAACAATACAGTTATTGATATGGTCGATTCTATTAAATATTTTGGAGTAACAGTACAAAGGAACATGAAATGGGACATACACATTAATTCTTTAGTAGGTAGAGCAAATTCTAGGCTGCGATTCATAAGTCGAATCTTGAAAAATTGTAATGAACAAACAAAGGAGATAGCGTACAAATCTCTTGTGCGTCCACATTTGGATTATTGTTGTGCCATTTGGGACCCGTTTCGTAAGGGATTGATCAAAAGTATAGAGAAAGTACAGAGAAGAGCCGCTCGATTCGTGACCGCTTGCTACAGTCCTTATGAAAGCGTCACAGAACTGATTTGTAGATTAGGTTGGGAGTCTCTGGTAGATAGACGACACACGTTTCGTTTAAACTTATTGGAAAACATGCGTACTCCAACTTTCACTTTTGAGTGTAGTGAAATACTTCTTCCACCAACCTATTTGAGTCGGAAGGACAGGAAAGATAAAATTAGAGAAATAAGGTGCCGGACTGATTCTTATATGAATTCTTTTTTCCCTCGTACAATTAGGGATTGGAATGCACAGCAAAGAGATTAGCTTTGGTGCTGAGCACCCTCTGCCACCCACAATTTTGTGAATTGCAGAGTATATATGTAGATGAAGATATTCTATGCTGGTCACCCTGCAGCTGTTCAGTCTTCTCTTGTTTTGATCCTATTCTATACCATTAAGTCATCTGCAAAAAACCTAAATTCTGACCGTAGCCTATCAACACAGTCATTCATTAGAATAATCAGCAGCAATAGTCCCAATACACAACCTTGTGGCACTCTCACTTTTACTTCCACCTCTTTTGATAGTGTATTTCCTAATCTATCACTTTGCTTTCTGGCAATATTCATTTTATCTAATATTTGTGTGCAGTCAGTGTACTTAATGAATTCTTTTAGACATCTTGAATACAAATAACATATTTTAGCAGTGTTACTCAACGAAAGTATGAAAAAGGCAAGAATTAAATAATGTGATATGTTCAAATGATTTGCAGAGTACTATTATTAAAATGTAAAAAGCAAAAAGTTAGTGTTGGAAATGCAGTATTAAAGGAAATAGAAGTGCCACGGGGTAGCGTATTGGGACCATTGCTGTTAATTATTTTACCGAGCGTGGTGGTGTAACTGCTAGCGTTCTGGCCTCGCATTCTGGAGGACGGCAGTTCGAATCCCCGTCCGGGCATCCAGATTTGGGTTTTCCATGGTTTCCCAAATCACTCCAGGCAAATGCCGGGATGCTTCCTTCAAAAGGCCGTTGCCGAATTCCTTCCCATTCCTTGCCCCCCATCCTATCCCGTCTTTAAAGACCTCGATGTTAGAGAGACATTAAGCAGATTAAAAACAAAAAATGTTAATTATTCTAATGAATGACTGTGTTGATGGTTTACTATCAGAAATTAGATTGTTTCCGTATATAATAGGATCAAAGTGGTAGAACACTATGAACTGCTGAAGGGTGATCTGGGTTGGTAAACATGGGATGAAGATAAATGCAAAGAAGAGTCAGCTTATATGGTTTCCAGACAATAAACTAAAGATTGATTATAATGTGGGGAAAGTAATGCTTGTTAAAGATTTGAAATGTAAATTCCTTGTCATAATATTTAACAATCTCAACTGGGAGGATATACTGCACAGACAGCAGGAAAAGTTTTCGATTTCCCAAAATCTTTTACTTGTTGGATAAAGTGATATATCAGAGAAGTATGGGAATTGGGTTACTATACTTTGATTAGACCCATTGCTTGAATATGGTAGTGTAGTATGGGACCCACATTTTGGGTATCAAATACAGGAGTTGAAAAGGGTGCAAAGAAGGGCTGCTAGATTTGTTTCTGGAAATTACTGCAGAACACATTCAGTGACAGATATGATAAGAGCTGGAATGGGATTCATTGCAAGACAGGAGGAGGGTGAAGAGTCACCAAACCGAGCGTGGTGGTGTAACGGATAGCGTTCTGGCCTCGCATTCGGGAGGACGGCGGTTCAAATCCCCATCCGGGCATCCAGATTTGGGTTTTAGATGGTTTCCCAAATCACTCCAGGCTAATGCCGGGATGCTTCCTTCAAAAGGCCGTGGCCGAATTGCCTTCCCATTCCTAGCCCCCCATCCTTTCCCGTCTCTAAAGACCTCGCTGTTAGAGTGATGTTAAGCAGATAATATAAAAAAAAGTCACAAGAGTATACAAGGTGTATATTGGTGATGAGGCATGGAAAGATATTGGTATAAGAATTAAAACTAATACACGGAAGGGAAAAGATGAACATGACCACAAGCTGGCACTCGGTTTCGGTGAAAGGGTGTGGGAAGATTTTCTTTCATAGGTAAGGGTGTCGGGGATTGGAATAAGTTACCAAAAAATTACCAATAATGCTGAAAGAACTGGAAGTTGAAATTTGTAGCGGGCAAAGGTAGGTAGTTACTGGAACGGTGAAATAAAGGAATATGGTGAAATTGCCACCAGAGCCTGCACTCCATTGTAAGTAAATTAAACTTAAGAAAATCTTTCTCAAACATACATCGTTTTTATTGTTCCAAGATAACTTTGTGAATCAGTTTCTGGTTTTGGATTTGTTCAGTAACTTTTGTGTTATTTACATTTTTTAGTGTCATTGACTAAAACAAAAAAGAAGGACCTGCAGTTTAAGCAACAATTGATTGACGAGATTAGAAGATGTATAAAGACATACTCTAGAATATTTGTATTTACCGTTCAGAATATGAGGAATGGCAAACTGAAGGACCTTCGTAGTGAATGGAGACACAGCAGGTAGGTTGATGTCGTACATCTGATATGAATCTGCAAGTTTTAAATGTTGTTGTTAAATGAGAGCTGGTTTACTTATATACCTGCCATTGCAGTTTGGCTCTTGTGGTACTTCATTTGCTTCCACCAAGTTTCATTAGTGCCCCCCATCAACCAACAGGCAGTTTCTCAGCCCTGTAGCTGTACTAGTTGAGCAGCTGTGGAGAAATCACTGTTGGAGAATCTTCTGTAAATGAGAGTAGATAGATATTAGTCTCTTTCTGCCAGTGTTAGCTGCCCTTTATTTAATGCACACTGTCTCTACAGACAAAACTCTAACATGCTTTGAGGGTATCTTGGGAAATTTAATCCTCTAAAATTACCAAATGTTCGTTTAGATAGAAGGTAAAATCACCACCTTGTCTGAAATTGGGTAGCAGTGAGAGGCTACTGATGAGCCAATTTCGGTTCCAATCTGCAGGGGCAATCAAATGGAGCTTCCTTCCTCCCATCAGAATTTCACTCCCATTTTTACAAGGGTTGATCAAATGAAAAGGTACGAAATGACGTAAAAACGAAACAGTTAAATATTTGCATATTCCGCCATGGGAGAACGTAGCGAGACATCTCGAGATGCGATTGGAGTCTCTGACTGGGATCGGAGCATGCGCGGGCGCCCGCATGCGCAGTAGAGATGCAGAGGCTCTTATAAAAGCGGCGTCCAAATGATGCGGCAGTCCGTATGAGGACAGGTTGGCGTACGGGTGGGGGATGTGTACTGTGAGACACTCCGACGCCTACACAGGTCCATCGAGTGATGATGAGAATCTCAATCTCAGTGGGTTATTAAAGTGCTGGAGTATTTCAATCTAGAAGGAAAAGAATTAACTAGTCTTTTAGAATTTTATGAAAATTAAACATGGCAGAAATATTATTTAAGAAACAACGCAAGAAAAATATGTAAGTGTGTTAGGAAAATAACTGAACTTTAAATTTAGATTAGATTATCGGTCCTTTCCACCTTCAAAGAACTCAAATCCCTTATTCTCACATTTATCCTAGTAAAACAGGACTGGTAAGTTTTGTTTGAAGTATCCTTTAATGTCTTGTCACCAGTGGTGAGAAAATGGCATCCGTTCAGTACTGATTTTAATTTTGAAAGTAAGACAAAAATAACGAGGAGCCAAGATCTGCGTAAATAGGTAGGAATGCACATTTTTTCACACGACCAACACGGAACACCTCCACCGTTGACTGTCCACTGTTTGACTTGCAGGCAAATAAATAGCGCGAGTATCGAAATCTTAAAAGAATTAAATGAGTACACCTCGATAATGGATAGAGCCAGTCGTGCTGTTATGTCGTGGAGATCTTGTGTCAACCCACTGTGATGATGAACTTCTGTGTTAGACCCTCTTCACACTGCGCAACCGAGACCTCAGTGTCGTCAATTTGAGTTGCCCGCGAGTGCAGTACCGTACACTGAGGATACTGTCAAGCGAAACAATCTGCCTCTAGGTGTGGTATGTGTCATTCTAACAAACATCCCTGCCGTGGCTTCTAAATGAGTTTTTTCACCGTGTCAAGTGGTGATGATGTCATCGCCGCCTATTCTTACTACAACTACTACAGGAAAATCTGCAGAATGTGTTGCCATTCTTAAGTCATACATACAGGAACATAAGAGGGGGAAAACATAATGTAGGGTAGATAAAAAAAAAAAAAAATTAAGAAAAGCTATTGATCACTTAAGAAATTTTGAATTAAATGCTGATGATGAGAACTAATGGAAAATAATCAAATGTGCAAAGTTTTTATTGTGGTGTTAGTTAATTAAATTAGTTTTGTTGATGATTCACTCCACATGCCCATCAAGGGAACATATTTACTATGGAGGAAATCATTCTCTCACAATACAAAATTATAACTTCCTAAATTTCTTTGTGAAATGACAGGTTGCTACTGTACAAATGATGACTCACAAAAAAATAAATTTAGCTTCTGGTTTTATCAAACTGTTCATTGATTCTTTCACATATACTTTTGACTGATTACTGAAAAACTGCTTGCTTTTGATTGATATTGCTTATTAACTAATTAAACTAACTATGCAGTGAAGACTGATTTCTCTCTCTGTACTTTGAATTGAATAATACTGCATACAAGTAAGAATCAAACATCAACATCTTTTTTGCACAACACTCTATTAAAGCCAAATATTAATTAAAATCCATTTGAAATAGTTTTGAATAGTAAAGAAAATTACTGGATACTAATTACATGTACTCTTTTCTCAACTTCACCTACAAACTAAATGTTGAACATGTGTTCATCCGCCACTTTTTACAAAACTCCCAAGAGACACGACTAGTGGGCGATTTCATTGCAGGTCAAGAAAGAATGGTAGGATATCCATCTCTGGGAGTTGCACCGTTTGTGCCTCCCCATTACACAACTTTGGAAGTGATGTACCGGATACTCTCAAGATACTCGAGTATCGGCCGTGTCACCTGAGATTTGTGCAGTGCGAAGAGGGCCTTACTGTCACACCCATAAACCCAAGTCTTATGACCCTCTATGAATGTTTCATCTTCACTAACTTGTTCTAAGAACTGCATGTAAATGTCTGTTCGATGTTGCTTCTGCTGTTTGATCGTCAGGTGAGGAACAAACTTTGCTGCAACTTGGCAAACGTTGAATTTTTCAGTCAAATGTAATGGCATGACCCTATTGATATGCCACTCACATATCCCTGATTTTCTGGATGTGAATTTCATCAGTTAAGGCCTCACATTTGGGAGAGCGTGGGTTCGAATCCCTGACCAGCCATCCAGATTTGGGTTTTCCACGGTTTCCCCAAATCACTCAAAGCGAGTGCCAGCATGGTACCTTCAAAAGGCCACAGTCATATTCCTCCATGTTCCTTGTCCCTATCCTTCCCACCTCTGATACAGAAAATTGCACATTCTGTGAACAAAAAACTCCTTGCACTCGCAGAGCAACAATACAGGAACTAAAACAGATTTCAACAATCGAAGAGGGGGGGGGGAACTTTCTTGGAAAATCATGAAGACAACCTTGTTGCGGAATCCGAGTCACTGAGATGCTATGTTGCCACATAATGCAAAAAGTTATATTATTTTCTGAACAGGTGTCATACTAATGCATACAGGAAAATTTATCTCAATTAAGAAGTGAAATTTGGACTGTAGTATTCATTAGAGTGGATAGTTACTCTGTCCTGAATCTGATGATTGCAAAGAGCATACCAAAAATTTAAGAAATTCAGAAGTAATGCTTAGAAAACAGGCTAAATGTGCTCGAATAAGGACATCATTTGGTAAAATAGAAATTTTCAGTATCTTTAAACGTAGGACTAGTGGTTCACTGAAAGCAATTACGTTGCTGTAGAATGGAAGACGTTGAGAGAGTTGGACGTAGCTGTAACTCAGGAATAAGGAAAAAGCTGGCAGATACATTGGATAACATATAACATCTTCAAATTGATTAATCATACGACTTGGCACAAAAATGCTCAAGATGCTTGCAGTGTTTTAAATATGAATTAAGGAGATTAAACAGAAATTACAGCTAGATAAATGAGAAAGCTATGTTGGTAGGTAGATTAGACACAAACATTGTACAGACTGACTGGTACGTTTCACTTTTCAACAATCTCTCAGACAATCTGCCTATCATAGACTGTTGTTGGTTTAATCTTTTTTTTTGCTGTCGTCAGTCTTTTGACTGGTTTGATGCAATCCTCCATCCCTTCCTATCCTGTGCCAACCTCTTCATTTCTACATACCCCTTACAACCCACGTCCTCAATTATCTGCTTCATATATTCTAATCTCTGTCTTCCTCTACATTTCTTACCTTCATCTGTTCCCTTCACTAACAAATTAACCAATCCAGCATGTCTCAAAATATGACCTACCAGCCTGTCTCTTCTTTCTGTAAGCTTCTTCCACAAACTTCTTTTCTCACCCATCATTTCCAAAACTTGTACATTTCTTACTTTGTCTGTCCACCTAATTTTCAGCATTCTTCTGTAGCACCACATTTCAAATGCTTCAAGTTTCTTTCTTTCCGGTATTCCTAAAGTCCATGTTTCGCTACCGTAAAGTGCTGTGCTCCACACATAGAGTTTAAAAAAGTTCTTTCTAATTCCTAGATCAATATTTGAAACTAAAAGGTTTCTCTTTTTCATGAAGGCTCTTTTTGCTAGTGCTATTCTGCTTTTAACATCATTCCTGCTTCAGCCATCGGTTGTAATTTTGCATCCCAAGTAACAGAACTCACTCACTTTTCCTATAGCATCCAATCCTATTTTTATATTTAATCTACTAGTATTGGTATCATTTCTGCTACATTTCATCACTTTTGTCTTGCTTTGATTTATATTCAGTCCAAAATCTTCCTTCAGTATTTTGTTCGTGCCATTCAGTAACTTCTCAATATCCTCATCCCTCTCTGCTAACAAGACAATGTCATCAGCAAATCGTAGCATACTGATTTTTTCTCCCTGAAAACTTGTACCACATGGATTTTTTTTTTTTTTTTACTTTCTTCAATGCTTCTTCTACATTCATATTGAATATTAACGGGGATAGACTACATCCTTGTCTCATACCCTTTTTAACTGATGTATGTCTCTTATGATTCTCTACCTTTATTATAGCCACTTGATTCTTATATAGCTTATAAAGTATTCTTCTATCTCGATACTTTAGACATGACTTCTTTAAAATTTTCAACATCTTGTCACACCTAACATTATCAAAAGCTTTTTCTAAATCAACAAATGCCATAAAAGTATCTTTGTTTTTCTTAATCCGCCCTTCAAGTATCTTATATCTTGAAACGAGCAATTCTTGTATTTATATATTTTGTATCTCTGAAACGGCTCTAACGATTGGGATGAAATTTCATATTTAGATAATATTTTGTTTATTAAGTTTACCTAAATGGGTGTCTTCCCTGCTAAAATGCGATTTTACAAACAAACAAAATGAGTCATTCTTGTATTTTGTATCTCGGAAATGGCGCTAACGCCATCTCATAGATATTTCAGGTACTAGTAAGCTGGGCTGATTTTTGTTGTCTTTGGTAACACCAAGGAATATCGCACGCCTGGTTATAATTATAAATAACTCAGTTCTTTCCCTTTCAACAGATTTACATTTATTGTTCACAACTCATATTCCTCTAGGAACTACATCGGACTTCTAGTATTCGAAGAATGCAAGGTTCTTCAGCAATGAAATGGTTTCAAAGCAACCGTTCGGCCTTTACGTCTCTATCCTCCAGCTAACTCTTGATTTTCTTATTGCCATGACAACTTACATTTCCTTGCTATAGGAGTAAATATATCGATTTTTGTTTAATTTCATGGCACAAAAATATGGTTTTCTTATGAAATGTTTCTGTTCTGTCACATGCCTCCTCAAGTTCACCATGTCTTTGCTTAGAAGGCATTGGTAAACTTATAAAAATAACCTTGCATCCAGTGATACTCTTTCCTCTGTTCCTAGTAGAATTTTTTACCAAACATTTTACAAAACATTCTCTTCTTAATACTAACAACATAATGAAATGAACTAAAAAAACATGTGCGAAAATTCACATAAATGCAAGTCGTGTCACGGTCGCATATCGCGCGCCTGGTTATAATTATAAATAACTCAGTTCTTTCGCTTTCAACAGATTTACATTTATTGTTCACAACTCATATTCCTCTAAGAACTACATCGGACTTCTAGTATTCGAAGAATGCAAGGTTCTTCAGCAATGAAATGGTTTCAAAGCAACCGTTCGGCCTTTATGTCGCTAACCTCTAGCTAACTCTTGATTTTCTTATTGCCATGACAACTTACATTTCCTTGCTATAGGAGTAAATATATCGATTTTTGTTTAATTTCATGGCACAAAAATATGGTTTTCTTATGAAATGTTTCTGTTCTGTCACAGGAACTCTTATATCTTAAAAGGATAAATGTTTGTACCGGTACAGTAGCTGAACTGTGCGAGTAGTATCGTGTCACTGAATGGTAGTATCAT
Source organism: Vandiemenella viatica (assembly GCA_031002005.1). Taxonomy (NCBI): domain Eukaryota; kingdom Metazoa; phylum Arthropoda; class Insecta; order Orthoptera; family Morabidae; genus Vandiemenella; species Vandiemenella viatica. Next base: position 3,166,924 of record JARYHS010013630.1, on the reverse strand, counting down.
AATGTGGAAATAAGTAAATACAAGTGTTTATTAATGAAAGGTATTTTATTTTGAAGAGTAGTATTAAATATCATTTTTACTGTAAAAAGTCGTTATCATTAAATACTACATGTTTAATTGAAAAAATCATCGTTGACTTTTTGATCGTGTGGCTTTACCACAAAAATAAGTATTAATGAATCTACACACTCGTAAAAAAGCCGCGTATGTGTGTCCATACGAAAAAAAAAAAGGTTCTGATAAATTCAATCCTGCCTTTTGAAGCGTCTGACCTTGTACTTTATTAATGTTTATAATGGAGGTTACTTCTTTTGTGAATTGTTTTCTTATCATTTCGAAAGACACGGTTGATCAGATAATGTGAGATTACTGCAAAGTTTGATCATAATTTTATCGGAGTGAATGAATTTAACAATGATGATGTTGTCACAAATCTTGCACCATTAATTAATCCCTGATTACCATTAAGATTTGTATTTAACATAATAATAGCATTTTTCTTTAAAAGCAATTTGAAGTGGTAAACCAGACGATGTCAGAAATGGCTCTAGCGATTTTGATGGAATTTCATAAATAGACAATGTTTTTCTTTTCAAGTTTGTAACAAGATTTTACAATAAAAATGGGAGGGGGGAAGCAATTCTCGTATTTGGTTTCTCAGAAACGGCTCTAACGTCATCTCATAGAAGTTTTTGGTACCAGTAAGCCTGATTTTCTTTGGTTAGAACATGGAACTGTGAGCTGTGCACCTCAAAATGACTAAGAAGCCTTCAAGCCATTTACTTTAATCAATCTTGTATATTGAACAAAAATCTAAAGAAGCCGAACGAGCGATGATCGGTCACACGGGTACTTAATCTGAAAGATAGAATTGCTTCCCTTGTACTGCGATTTTTCCTAAACCCAAACTGATCTTCACCTACTATCTCTTCTACTACTCTTTCCATCCTTGTGTATATTATTCTGGTCAGTAATTTTGAAGCATGTGATATTAGACTAATGGTGCAATAATTCTCACATTTGTTGGCTTGTGCTTTCTTGGAAGTGTGAAGATGATATTTTTATTAAAATCTGTTTGAATTTCTCCCGTTTCATAACTTTTTGATATCGGCTTGAATTATCTTTCGATTCCTTCCTCTCCTAGGTATTTAAGAAGTTCTGCAGGGATCTCATCAATTCCAACTGGCTTATTTGCTTTCAAGTCATTCAGAGCTTTATTAAATTCTGTCCTCAAAACAGGATCTACTAAGTCATCAATGTCGACATCGCCTTCCTTTTCCAATACACTATTGTTCAAGTCGTCCCCATCATACAGTTTCTCAATGTATTCCTTCCATTGATTAGCTCTATCTTCTGCGCTTAAAAGAGGTTTCCCATCGGCAGCTTTAATGTTCATACCTCTTTTCTTCATTTCTCCAAAATTCTGTTTGATCTTTCTATATGCAACATCTACTTTACCTATGACCATTTCCTTTTCTACTTCCTCACACTTTTCTTGTAGCCATTTTTCTTTTGCTATTTTGCATTTCTTATTTATTTGATTTCTAAATTGCCTGCATTGCTCTCTTCCTGCTTCATCCTTAGCATTTTTGTACCTTCTCCTCTGATCAATCAGCTCCAAAATTTCTTCTGTGATCCAAGGTTTTCGGGCAGCTTGTTCCCTAAAGCCTAATGTTTCTTTACCAGCTTTCATTATTTCAGTCTTTAATGCATTCCATTCGTCCTCGGTTGAGCTCCTTTCAGAGTTACTTCTTAGACCCAAGTCTACTCATCATCATTATCGTTGGGGACCATCTCCAGTTTCCCGGGTGTGGTTTACGAGCCTTGGTTATTATAGACGATTGTTTTCCACCTTTTCCTGTCCAGAAAGGTTTCTCTGTCTGTGATGTACTCCCAATTCCAGCCTCTTCTCTCTACGTCCTCCTTCAGTTGGTCTGCCCATATTCTTCTTGGTCTTCCCACTGGTCTTTTGCCCACTATCCTTTTTTCCAAATAAGTTTTTGGCAGTCTTTTACTAGTCATTCTCTTCACATGCCCAAACCATTGAGTCTTGATGACCTAAGTCTCTCTTCCATGGATTCCCTTAGCTCTAGGTTTGATCTAATTTCATCATTCTTTATGCGGTCAAGTCTAGTTTTCTGGAAGGCCGTTCTAAGAAACTTCATTTCACATGCTTGGATCTTGCTAAGGTCCCTTGATTTTAGTGTGCATGTTTCCAAAGCATATGTGAGAATAGGAATGAGATATGATTTGTGCAAGACAATTTTTGTTCTTCTGGGAACCTTCATGTCCCATAGTAAGCCTCGCACAGTACTGTAGAAGTTGGCTCCTTTGGTTACTCTACTCACTATTTCTAACTCACTTCTACCATTATTGGCAATTATGCTCCCCAGGTAGCCAAATTGGTCAACAACTTCAACTTCGTGGTCTTGTAATTTTATATGACAGTTTGTATTCTTTCGGCTTATTTTTAGTGCTACAGTTTTTTTTTTATTCAATTTCATTCCATATTCTTCAAACTTATCATTCCACATCTTCAATTTGTTTTGTATTCCTTCTTCTGTTTCATCCCATACTGCTACATCATCTGCAAACACCAGTGCCTGTAGATCTCTATTGAATGTTCTTTTTAGTTCTTTTAAGAAGTTATCCAAGTCTACTATTTCTGCAAATTTTTCTCTCGTGCTAGATTGTTTTAGTTTATTCACTTCCAGTCTGTTCTGCTTATACTGTTTCCTTATTCGTTTAAATTTCAGCCTGAACTCCATTATTATCAAATTATGGTCAGAGTCTATTTCTGCTTCTGGGTACGATTTACAGTCTAGAACTTGATTCCTGAATCTCTGTTTGGCCATGATATAATCTAGCTGATACCTGCCTGTATCCCCAGAACGTTTCCAGATGTATATTCTTCTTGCATGGTTCGTAAACAGCGTGTTTGCCACTACTAGCTTATATCTTTCACAAAATTCTAACAATCTGATTCCTCGCTCATTTCTTTCTCCTAGACCAAAACTTCCTACAGTATTCCCCTCTTTTCCTTCTCCCACTATCACATTCCAATCACCCATGATTATTAGATTTTCCTCCCCCTTCACATATTGGATTAATTCTTCAATTACAGCGTATATTTTTTCTATTTCTTCGTCGTCTTCCTGTGACGTTGGCATATACACTTGTACTAATGTGGTTGGGAGGGGCTTAGTTTCTAACCTGATCAAAAAAATCTTGTCACTAAACTGTTCATAATAACTCTCCCGTTTCCCTACTTTCTTGTTCATTACAAATCCTACACCAGTGAACCCATTGACAGATTCTGTGCTAATTATCCTGTGTTCCCCAGACCAGAAATCCTTTGCGTCTTTCCATTTAATGTCGCTAATTCCAACAACATCTAACTTAAGTCGTTCCATCTCTGTTTTTAGGTTTTCTAATCTACCTGCCCTATTCAGACTTCTAACATTCGACGCTCCGATTCGTAGAATGCTTCTATCCATTCTGATGACTCCTCCCTGAGTAGTCCCCACCCGAAGATCCGATTGGGGGACTATTTTACCTCCGGAATATTTTACCCAGGAAGAAGCCATCATGATATATGTAATTTGAGAGGATTACATGTCCTCGGGATACCCATTTGGTCTTTAATGCAGTGGTTTCCCGTTACTTTCTGCATCCCCATGCCGTTGATCATTTCTGATACATCCGCCTTTAGGGGCCGTTTCCACCCCCCAAGGGCAAGAGGGTGCCCTGAACCGCTCCCCGCTCTTCCGCCCTCCTTTTGGAGGCCGTTGGCAAGCAGTGGGTGATTCCTTGTACTGGGAATCTTTCAGTCGCCAGAGCCTCGTCCGTGCAAACAGGGTGCACCACATGAAGGAGAGGTTGACATTTGGTTGGAAAAGGCTAGTATAGTCTCTCCCAAACCCTTATTGGTTTATTACACTGATTTTAAATTTGACATTGTAGGTTTTTCACTTGGGGCTTGTTTTAATTTTAAATTGTGTAACATTATTGGCCATATTATAAGCAGTTTCCATTATTTGATGTTAGTTGATGGTTTTGCAAATTTTTAAATAATTTTATCAGTACAGGATGTACACTTTATGCGCCACGGCAGATTTTTTATTATTCTTTATGTATCTGGACAAAATTGTTCTCTGTACTTGTATTGTCTCTCCCATTCTTGATGTGAAATGTAGAATTCTGACATTGCAGCTGAAGAGTTTGAAACACGTTGCCAGCAGTAGTAGAAGTGTTGGAATAATTGTGTACCAGAAAAGTAGCTTAGCAAAAAAATTTCTCCTCACCCCATGTAAGTCTCATTACTTTATTGTTGTACGTCGAATAAATGGTTTATTTAGATCTAATGTATACACTTCAGTCATCTGTTTGTAGGAAGTTTAGGCACAAAAAAAAAAAAAAACTGTGCTGTGATATAGGTTGCTCATAGTGGCAACGGTTTGTGAATGACAAACGCTAACTAAGTTACGTTATGATGAATGCTTCAGTCCTCAGTGTTGATAACAATGTTATCCAAAAGAATAGTAAATTGCTCCCAACACTCACCAAAGTTGAAGGGAGGAGGGCTGCAGCATCATGAGATAATACACAAACACTAAAAACACAATATTTCGTGGTTAACCCTTCGTGAAGTTGAAAGAAACTTGGCAGAGCTCACGCAAGCCTTGCGGTCAGCACAGCCTCACTCGGATTTAAATTGACTGTCAGCGGTGGTGGGGAGAGAAACGATAATATAATCACAAGAAAGATCAAAAGATTGCGATTCTATTATTGTTGCTCCCCCCACCACTTCTGACAGTCAATTTCGGCTGTGTTGACCGCAAGGCTTGCTTGAGCTCGGCCACGTTTCTTTCAACTTCACAAAGGGTTAATCACGAAATATTGTGTTTTTTGTGTTTGTGCATTATTTCGTGTTGCTGCTGCCCTATTCCCTTCAACTTTGGCAAGTGTTAAATGTAATATATCTGTCCTTTTCACATAAATATCGCCTCATGGCAGTTCTTTCATTCCATTGTTACAGAAATTTATTTCAGTTTTAAATTATTGTACTAGATACTGTTCTTACAAAAACATGCTGCGTGAAACTTCAATTTGCTCTCAACAGTTCACATTACATACTGTCTTCCCTGAACAACGTGGGATCTAGAAATTTTATGAGCAATTGGAAGGTGTGCAAAGAAGAGCAGCTAGATGATTTGTTTGTGGAAATTATCGCAGGACCCAGTCAGTAACTGATATGATACAGGAGCTGGATTGGGAGTCATTGGAGGAAAGGAGGAGGGTGAAGAGAGTGCTGGGAATGTACAGGGCATATCTTGGTGATGGGGTCTGAGGGGATATTGGTCAAAGCATTAGGAATAGTGCACAGAAGGGGAAAGGCGTCCATGACCACAAGGTGGCACTCGATTTCATGCATGAGGGAGTGGAAAAATTTCTTTTGTTGGTAAGGATGTCAGGGATTGGAACAAATTAGCAAGTGAAGTGATGAATAATTTACCAAAAACGCTTAAGGAATTTAAAATTTGTAAATTGGAAAAGTAAATGGGGGAGGAATTTAACATATGTGTGTGTGTGTATATATATAAGGGGGAAATTACCACTATAGCATTAGCTCCATCAAAATTAATAACAACAATAAAATATGAGATTACTGCCCTTTTGAACATTATTTTGCCTGCAGCACGAGTGTCGCCGCCCGGGGCAGTAGTGGAGCAAGGCAAGCACCCCCTCCCCTGGATCCAGCTCTCTACTTCATGACCATCAATCAGGTTTAGGAATAGAAATAACTGTTAGGTACATAGGGCCACATTTCTTTGTTACTGGTTTGATCAGATAAAATTCACAGTTAATGTACTGTAATGATATAAAGTTATGCCAGATTATAGGTAAAAGATTTTGATATTCAAATGATATTTTAACTAACTGGTCCAGTGCTCAAGTGGTATAGTTTAATGAGACATCCCTCTGTTTTTAAGTCAGACTGTGGAAATCCATTTAAAATTGGTTCAGTTTTACAAGTTATGCCAGATTACAGATAAAAGGGCTTGTTCAGAGCAGCCCCCAGCACCAAGTTATGTAGAGTCATAAGACAAGTGCAGATTGTAACGCAAACTCTGTCGAACCATGAAAAATCCATTGAAATCTTGTAACTAACTTCACATGGTTTATGCTGCATCCAAACACTTTTCCTTCTAAGCCTCATGCTAAGAATGTTAAAATCTTTTGTAGATTTTGTGTGAAGCCAGAACAAACATACACAGCTGTGTTACAAATTTATAATACTATAGATAAAGTGCTGTGGCTTACTATCAACGCACAGTTGTTTGGGATGTTCAAATGGAATGATTTGTTATTCATTGTTGTAAGTGTTTTTATATCTTTGCAATAAGGACCATATTTTTATTTTTAGTGCAAATAAGTTTTTTGAGTATTGAGAATCTAAATTGAAATGGAAAATTACAGAAACAGTTTAAATAGCTTGAAATTTTTTAAACAGAAATGGGAACAGTTGCACAGTTCACCTAAAATAAAATGGCGTCACCACAATCTATAAGAATTTTTTGAAGTACAGCTGTAGGAATTTGTGGTTAAGTGTTTAAATGCTTCATGATTCTATAAAGTCCATGTTTGTACAATTGTGTTCTCTTCTTTGCTAGGTTCTTCTTTGGGAAAAATAAAGTAATGGCTCTGGGCCTCGGGAAATCGTCCGAGACGGAGGTAGAGGAAAACCTGCACAAGTTGGCAAAACAACTACGGGGACAGTGCGGACTGCTCTTCACCGACAAGACCAAGGAGGACGTCCTGCAGTAAGCCACTCTATTAATGTTTTTCAATACTTAATTTCAGTGTTTAATATAGGTTTGCACGTGTTCTGACAAATTCTGTTAAGCACAATCTTCTTGAAACAATGAAATAATGAAGGCTTTCCTGATGTATCAGTTGTATAAGAAGTTCTCAAACCTTCCACCAGGGGAGCACATTAATTTGATGCGATGTTCTGAAGCCAGTCCATGACTTCATCTTTGGGCGAAGGTATGATTTGAAAAGTTACTGCTGAGAAAGTGTGGTCTTCAGCTTCAGAATCAATTATAATAATGAAACAGCAAAAGGTGAAAAATGTTGAAATATTTAAGTACAGAAAATAAATTGATCGCTTTAAAAATATGTTTGGCTGCGAGTTCCAGACAAAAAGAGGTAAGTTTCATGCAGATGTGACTTTGAGAAGCTGAGAAATAAAGAAAAAATGTCCTCAAATGTAATTGTTCCATATTACAGTGAAACAACCTATTTAATATTGTTTACTGCCCAGTAGGAGGCAACGAACTAATGGAACACAAGAATGGGGAAATCAAAACAGTAAGGGGAAGAATTTTCTGAAATTCTTTAAAGGGAACAACTCCATCAGTGTTATAAGAAGAAACCCATAAGATTGCTTAGTACAGAGGGGATTGTGCATCTGTGGTTGGTTATGTGATCTTAGATCATAGACATCAACCTGCAATTTTAGACGTCGACTGTAGGCCATTAGTGTCCAGCTGGGGGGGGGGGGGGTATGACTGCGGGTACAAATGCTGTTTCTGTGACGTTTGTACATTTCAGTTCTTAACAAAGAACTTACTTATAATGTTGACGGGGTTTTACAACTGAACATACAATTTTCAAAAAGTCTATTTAGTTCTGAAGTGCAGATAAATCTACCTTTAGTTCACAGCGTCAATTTCTTTAAATGATCAACATTGAATTCTAAGTAGAAAGTCCACATAAATGATGGGTAATTAAATAATTAATCAGAAATGCAGTACAGTTTTAACCATACATTTCATCGATCTATTGCTGTAGACAGACCGACAACCACAGTCCCTTGAAGGACGTATTAGAAACCTACAGTGTCATAGAAGAGTTACTGTAAAATAAGTTTGACACTGCATTTGTAAACAGCTACTTGTAAGAGATGTTCGAATCCCTGACCTTTACTTCTGGCACAGCTTGCTATCTAATGTGAAGTATGCCAGAATGCTTCCGTAGTTCATATTGAACTGTAGGTCCCCTATACCCGGTAGGATTACTGGGTTAGGTTAAGATGGCGCAGACAGTAGAAACCCTGTCACCAGATCATTACGACCAGACAACCCTCTACCTGTGAACAGTGTAAACAAACCGCTCAGTGGATACACTTATCTTTCACTCTGCTAATTCTTAAAGCTTTGGAAATGTTATCACTAGGGTTCGGTTCTTTAGGACAAGTCATGTTTTTTTCCCTCCCTTCTTTTTTAGCTGAAATGTTGAATCAAACACTGATTCAACATTTTTGATTGTATTTAAATGTATTTTATAGAGCATATAAATGCCTATTCAGACCAGTTTCCAATTGTTTGTCTGTCATATATTTATAATATTTATGGTCATATTTTGAGGAAAAATCTCAGTTTTTTTTAATAGTACCGGGAATTCACTAGATGTAGATGAGAAGAAACTAAAATAATTATTCACAGAACTGTACTTATGCTATACAGGTGGGGGAAAAACTAATTTTCACTGTGGTCAGAATTGACCAGTCAAGAATTAAAGTTATACAATATTGCCATTCCTCTAAACGTAATGTTCCTCCCTCCTTTTAATCTCGACAGTGCAGCAGCAGCGTGCCTGTGTCGAGCTGCGTCAATCAATGTCTCGATGAAATATCCTGAGTTATCGTTAAATCTGCAGTGGATCAGTGGGTAGACCTACCGCCATGCCGAAATTAAAATTTTCTGAAAGTGCGAAGTTATGTAAGGGAATTTAGAGAGGGGTATTTTAGTGCAGATGAAAGAGTTCTATTCTGTAAATTATTTGAAATTAAAGTGACTTAAACAAAGCGATTTAAAATTTAATTTCCCAATGGTGCAGTGAGTGCACGGAAGCAAATTATGCTGTATGCTTGAAAGTAACACTACTAGATAAAATAAATGATGTATAATTGAACATGTTTTGATGTACAGTAAATTTAAATGTTTGGTCATATTTTGTCATTTTTATGTCATATTTAACTTTTTTGAAGGTCATATTTGCCTGCATATTTCTCAATTTTTTTGGTCATAAAGATCCAAATCCTATTAATAATTCAGCTACGACTTCACAAAACCGAATCATTAAATTAATCTAAAATGAAAAGTAAAAATATCCAAGGTAACTATGCCGAGTATTCTGAAGCTAAGAGGAGTTTTTTGACCTCGTGTTGCAGGTGGTTTGAGAATTACAGCCAGGGCGACTTCGCGCGGTCGGGGGCGTCGGCGACGGACACGGTGGTGCTGCCCGCGGGGCCGCTGGAGCAGTTCCCGCACTCGATCGAGCCCCACCTGCGCTCGCTGGGTATGCCCACCAGTCTGCAGAAGGGCGTCGTCACCCTGCTCCGAGACTACACCGTCTGCACCGTGGGGCAGGTCCTCAAGCCCGAGCAGGCCCGAATACTGGTAGCTACTCTCTCTCACGTTTGAGTGATCCGGGCAAATGCTGGGACGGTTCCTTGTAAAGGCCATTGGCAAACTCTTTCCGATTCCCGGTTGCCGAGCCTCTTTCACCTCTAATGACCTCGGCGTTAAAAAACCGTAAAGTGTCAACCGAAGAAATAACGGCGTTATTTGGATTTGCATACTTGAAGCTGTTCTGGGAGCTCCATGGTTAAATCGGTACTTTGAAACTTCTAACCAATCACAACCTTCTTCCTTTTGGTGTTGGCATAATTTTTCTGTCCTTGACAAAACCTCACAAATTTGCCTCGAATAATATTTTTTACTGTATCATCGTATCCTATTTTGTGACTTGGCAGTTAGATTATTTTTAGAATTTAGATTTTTTTTATCTCGATTTGTGATAGCCAGTAAACCAATAATCATTGTTTCTTGCTGTCTCCTTGCTATGTTGTTCCTTATGAGGAGCTTTTGAATATTCTCAGATTCCACCTCCATGTTTCCCTGCTCATTCTCTGCGTCACTATCTCCATATAAAATAATCTGAAGTGAAAATTAATGAACTGCAAATGTAAATGTTTAGGGAAATTTCCAACAAAGATATAGTGTCCATCAAAGCCAGTCAATAACTGTGATGATAGCTCCCCTTTATATAAAACCAAACCAAAAATTTTACTTCTCTGCTTTATCGTTTGACAACTCATTTTTACTGATGCTGCTTTATACGTTGTGGTAAGCAGTGGTGGGTCTACGAATTTTTTGAGCTGGGGTAAAACATTAAGATTGCCACTCTGGCTAAAAAGGTCTCCCGAATTTTGCTCCCCCCCACGGTGCCCCTTTCAGCAGTAGTGGAGCTAAAAAATAGGTTTGCCGCCACACGAGTTTTCCAATTGCCCCCCCCCCGATGTTGCCGCTCAAGGGAAGTGCCCCCGTTTGTCCCCTTCTAGTTCCGGCACTGCTGGTAAGTGGTATCCACATAGTGTGAGAAAGCTTACCGGGCAGTCTCGCTGAGTATTTTTAATTGCTTTTATATGGACACAGGGAGCACTCACTGTGACAGTTTCACATCCCAGTGATAATCAGATTTTTGATTATAGGCCTTTTCTGCCATCGGCCATAAAGTTTTGCGATGGTTCCTACTTTGTAACTTGCTTAGAAAGTTTTCAGATAAATGGTTAAACCTCCCAGAGTGTATCATTTGTAATGATCCGGGAGATGTTAGAAAGTCAGAATTAAATTTTGTTAGAGAGCTGGAAATTAATGTATGATATTTTTATTATTTGCTATAGTGTGTGCCAGCCCAGTTTAGCGAGGCTGAGCGCAGGTACATCATCGCTTTGCCAGTAGCCAATCGGGTCCAGTAACGATCCAGAGCCTGTCGTGGTAACACAAGTGTCGAATGCAATATTTTTGTGAAGTGGACAGTCTCTCTTAATAGTATCACGTAAAGGGCTGCTAAAACACAGATTATTATTATCATTATATAGTAGTAGTATTAGTAGTAGCAGCATAATTATTAAACTTTCTTCCTCACCCTACGTCGCTCGTGTCCTGCTGGAAACGTAGCAATGTCGTATACCAGGTGCGTAAATATGAAACCGGAATTTTTTCATAAAAAATACACCTTTCTCATATAAAAATGGTACAGAGTCCCTTATTTGAAGTATTGCCCATTTTTAGATGTACATTTTTCCTATCTCTGGAAATTTATGAATGTCACGCCAATTTTTTTTTTTTTTCTCTCTTTTGACGCAAACCAGTCATTGAGTCATTTTCGTACATTTTCATAAGAAGTGAAGTCCTGCTCAGCGAGTGCGTGTCCCATCAATGTAAAGAGAGAGTTATCGGATGGAGCTTAGTCAGGTGAGTAAGCCTCATGCATCAGTATCTCCCAACTAAGCGCTTCAATTATTTCCTTGACCAGTTTTGCTGTATGTGATGATAAGTTGTCATGAAGCAAATTGACTTTGTGTTGCCTTTTCTGGTATTCTGGTCATTATTCCTGCAATGCTTGATTCGAATTGATCATTTGCTGTTGATAAAGTTCAGAATTAACAGTTTCACCAGGTTTTAAGTACCTCGTAATAGATCACACCATTTTGATCTCACAAAACACAGAGCATTGTCTTCCTTCCACAGCGATTTGGCCTTGACGTTGATGTTGATGGTTCAGCTGGAGTTACCCATGATCTTCTACGCTTAGGGTTCTTGAAATATATCCACTTTTCATCACCTGTCACAATTTGATGGAGAAATGGCTTTCTTTTATACCTGGCGAGCAACATTTCACAAGTGGTTTTTCGTTTTTCTTGTTGTCTGTTAGTCAGTTCATGTGGAACCCATGTTCCCATCTTCTGGATCTTTCCCATCGCTTTTAAACGTGTGGAGACAGCTTCCCTCATTACATTTAATTGGTCTGCGAGTTGTTCTTGCATTTGGGCATCTTCTTCATCCAACAATGCTTGAAACTCGCTGTCATCAAACTTCTTTGGAGGTCTTCCACTGTCTTCGTTTCTCACGTCAAAATCACTACTTTTGAATTTTTTAAACCACTCAAAACACTGTGATTTACCAAGAGGACGCTCACCGTAAGCTTCAACAAGCATTTGATGCCGTTCTGCAGCAGCTTTCTTTAAACGGTAACACAAAATCAATAATGTCCGCAAATTGTAGTTTGAAGGCTCAAAACTCAAAATGTTCAACATTATTGAAAACTACATTGTCGTATGAAACTTGTATTTTTGTGGGTTGAAAATGGCTGTCAGATGTCAAAAAAAGAAAATGGTGACAATGATGCAATCTGATGGTAACTGCATTGATAGATAGCTAGAGCCATCTATTGGCAAATTCCGGTTTCATATTTACACACCTGGTAACAAGTGGCGTCGCTATTGCTCTGTGCCACCTGCCCCCGTATGTGACACGTGCATATCATCTGTGGACTGAGTTAAGAGTACTTACGTATTATCTGTGGACTCTGTTTCTAGTAGTTACGTCGGAGAGATTAATAAAGAGTAAAAGCACGTTTGTTTAAATGATTTATTACGCTACACGTACTATAACTTTGTCGCACAGGGTTTATGCTGTTAATTCACAGAGAAAATATCGAAGAAATATTGTCTGAACAGGTAAAAGCAGAGGAGTGGGCCTGTTTTTTTTCATTTCCTCGGTTCTTCTCCTCTGCTTCTGAATTTACATTGTAAGAAATGTTTGAATGCGTCATTTTGTTCTCTCCCCCCCTGGAACTACCACTAATTGGGAGAATTTGCCCGTCGATGACCCGCAAGCAATATCTGAAGTGGTGCTGTCCACCACATGTACCTACATAAATAAACTGCGATATTGACTCCCTAATAGAATCACAAAGTTGAACACTTCATTTTGACGGTGAGAAAGCTCTGCCGTCAGTGACAAACCACTGAACTTATTCACACCACGTGTTAGTGAGGTTTTTGGTTTTTAGTTGTTTCATTCCAATAGGTGACACTGTAGCCTAACTTCTATATCTAAAGGCCAATTTTGCTCATACTTGCAGCAATCATTTTAACATTGTCTGGCAGAGCTTTCTCACAGTCAGACTCTAGTGCCACCTTCCAGAATGAATTATAAAAAAAAAATATCCTCCGGGCCATCTCTCTAACATTTCACGGGGCTGGATATGACCTGAATTGGTCTAGTGGTTTGTGATCATGTGGCTTATGCACACCGTTTTATATATAAAGATTTCCTTTCTTGGCTGATTCATAGAGTGAAGGCCTTGTGAAATTTGGCAAAGACACTACATATGTCCAAAATTGCATGGAAAGTGATGTACTATGTGGAAGGCTTTCAGACTGTAGAAGTCCTTACAAATTGTGGTCAATATGCATTGAGCGTTATTGGTGTCTGACTTGAGAGATGGTCTGTACATCCCCCAAACTACTGTGTGGATAATGGTGACAATGAAACTGCTGCCATTAAGCTCTGAAAATAAGATTCACATGGTAGTTCCTAAATCTCACCTCGCACGTCATTCAGGCTGTTAACTGAAATATTGTGAAGTGTGTTTGATTTCTTGCGTTCATGTGGCCCTTCTGCCTTCGTCTGTGGTAAGTGATGGGTTATTTTCTCAGTCCAAACTACTGTTTGTGAGATTAATACGGTACTCGAGGAAACCTACCGGTGCAAGACTGCAGAGCAGTCGTGTGCGGAAGAGAGGGTCCCAGACGACCTGCAAAAGCACAGCCACCAAATGGTAGTGACACCTTTAAGAGAATGCAGCCGCAACTGTTCCAAAAGAATTTTGCAGACAATTTGTAGGAGTAAAAGATACGCAGAGTAATACGTAAGTTTATCAGAAGGGAAATAAGGCGTTGTTTTCCAAAGCACAATGTAATTTGATAGTTGTGACAGTGAACGTGCCATTAGGCAATTAAAATAAGAAAGAACAGGGAAAATAACCCATCACATACCACAGATGAAGGTAGGAGCGTGATACAAACACACAAACATATACACTCTTAACATTTTAAAACCTTATTCTGGGCCATTTGGCAATGGGGGTGTACACAGACTATTGCTTATGCCAAGCCCAAAACACATTCATTTCATACTTCATCTATTCACTTCCTTCTTTGCCACCAAGTTTTCCTTCTTTCTGGTATTCCTTAAGTCTATTATTCGCTACCATAAAGTGCTGTGCTTGACATAGACAGTTTTAGACAGTTTAATTTAATTTAATTGCAATGGAGCACAGGCTCCGGTGGCAATTTGCCCCACATCTTCCCCCTATCCTGCAGCCACCTACATTTGCCCTCTACAAATTTTATCTTTAAATTCTTTCAACATTTTCGGTAAATTATTCATCATTTCTCTTGGTAACTCATTCCAATCCCTGACACCTTTACCTAAAAACGAGAATCTTCCCACACCCTTGTGCCTGAAATCGAGTGCCAGCTTGTGGTCATGGTCATCTTTTCCCTTCCATGCACTACTTTTCTTACCTATGCCAATATCTTTCCATGCCTCATCGCCAGTATACGCCCTGTACACTCCCATGACCCTCCTCATCCTCCTCCTGTCTTGCAATGAATCCCATTCCAGCTCTTTTATCATATCCGTCACTGATTGCATTCTGCGATAATTTCCAGAAACAAATCTAGCAGCCCTTCTTTGCACCCTCTCCTGTATTTGATACTCAAAATGTGGGTCCCATACTACACTACCATATTCGAGCAATGGTCTGACCAAAGTTTTGTAACCTAATTCCTTTACTTCTCTCGTGCATCCCCTCATCACTCTCTCCAACAAGTGCAGAATTTTGAAACCTTTTCCTACCACCTGTCCAATGTGTCCTGCCCCGTTAAGCTTGTTATCAAAAGTAATGCCAAAATAGTTCTTTACAAGTCCTAGATCATTATCTGAAACAGATTTATCTTTTTCAAGAAGGTACTCTTCACTTTTAACATCATTCCTGCTTCAGCCATCATTTGCAATTTTACTTCCTCTGTTGTATCTTATCCTATTTTCATATTTATTGGTATCAGCTCTTTTGACATTTCAACATTTTTGTCTTGCTTTAGTTTATATTTAGTCCAAAACCTTTCCTCAGTATTTTGGTCATGCCACCCAGTAATTTCTCAACCTACTCAGGCTGCTAACAGAATTTTTTCTCCTTGAACGCTTAGATTTTTGTTTTGCTTCCCGACTTGAATATTAATGAGGATACACTACAACCTTGTCTCACGATCTTTGACGTATGTTTCTTCTGATATCTCAACATTTTAGACATCACTTCTTTAAAATTGTGGGCAACCGTTAAAAGAAGAAGATACTTTTTTTACAAATTGATTGTTAATTTTTATGATTATTATTTGTTTTGAAAATGTTATTGTTAGTAGTAGATTTTTCTGTTAGTTGATAATTAAGATAAATAACGAGAGAAAGAGAGAGGAGCGGTCCCAAATCATTGGTGATGGTACAGAAACACAAACGCAGATCAATAATGAAATTTTCAGTCATAACCCCTTGTTCAGCGGTGGAAGATAGAATGTGTTGGGTAGAGGTTGAAGAGCAACGAAACTGGGGCTAATGTTTGAGATGTTTTATATCTGGAACCCTGATGTGAATCAGCTTCTTATGATATGCTTATTATCTGGGCACATGCACCACTTCTGGTGGCTGAAAAACAATTCTTGGTGCTACTATTTGGGAGGATATAGTTTCAAATCCCTCTGCTTGGTTATTTGCATATTTCTTCTTTTTTTTAAATAGTTTTACGTTTTGTCTCTTTGTTTATCCTTTTCCTTTTGCAAAATTTGGATTTATAATCTTTAGTTCCAAAACCCCACTATCTTACCAATTCTTGCATCGATGTTATTCAACCATTAACTGTGGTAAGATGTAGTTTCCCGCTTGATCCGTATTTGCTAGACAACTCCTTATGTTTTATTTGACTCCAATACAGTACAAACACTAATAATAGAAAGCACTTGAGAAGTTGGAGAGGGTTGGGTGGGTGGCTGGAATAGTTAACATTACAGGATGCAAATTATAGAAGTACATTAAGCAGCAACTTCGCATCTAATTATATCACTGTTCACAGAGGACGGAAGCGTGCTGTACGATGACGGTTAATTATATCCTTTGTTTTAAAACTCTCTTTTTTTAAGCTGGCTAAATGACCCGTGCAAAAATTTCGTGAATGCGATGAATAGTAAGATTGTGGTTTGTAATAGAACGAAGCAATTGTTTATTTGTTTAGTGTAATAGATTTGTAACAAATGTTGATACCAGTGAAGCAGTTTATCAATATCTCTGTGATGTGCTGCTGCTTCTATCTAGCAGCTTGCCTCTGAACTGTCTCATACGCACAAGTTTCACACTTATTACTTCTGTCCTTAGAGGGTCAAATTCCGAAAGATTTCTTTCTTAATTTATAATGTTGCCAGAGTGTAGATGATAATCTCTAAAATAATACCTCATTTCTCAACTTTGGTTAGATATCAAGGAAGATAAATGGCTCGCAACAAAAAAATATACTATAGAAATAATGAAACTTTTTCCCTATAAGGATTGAATTCCGAAAAATTCCTTTCTTAAAGTATGATGTGGCCAAAGAGAAGACCTTGATCTCTAAAATATTACCTCATTTCTTGATTTTTAGTTAGATATGAAGTGAGATAAATGGCTTGCGTAAATAAATATAAATGTTGTCGAAATAATGATACTTTTGTTCTTTAAAGGTCAAATTCCAAAAAATTACTTTCTTAAAATATTTTGCAACTAAACCAGAGACATTAATCTTTAAAATGATACCCTGATTTATCTATTTTGGTTAGATATCAAGGGAGATAAATGGTGCGACACAAAAACGCAATATAGGAATATTGATACTTTTTCCCTTTAAGGATCAAATTCCCAAAAATTCCATTCTTAATATATGATGTCAGATAAGTGGAGACCTCAGTCTTTAAAATGCTTCTTAATTTATCAATTTTCGTTGGTATCCAGGGAAATGGATCGTGACAGAAAAAAATAGCATTTTGGAAATAACAACAGTTTTGCCTTTTAAGGGTCGAATTTGAAAAAATTACTTTCTCAAAATATGATGTTACCAAACCAGATACCCCGATCTCTAAAATAATATCTAATTCATCAATTTCGGATAGGTATGAAGGGAGATAACAGCTTGTGACAAAAAAAAAAAAAAACTAACTTTCAGAAATAATAAATATGATTGTATCGTGCTTACTTGAATACAACTGCTGGTTGCTCATAGTTTTTTAAAATACGAGGATTTGTGGCTGCTGATAGATTTTATTTTATGTCAGACATGTACATAGTTACGCAATAGCAAGTATCACATTATTCTAGACCAAAATGTTGCCACTTCCAGTGGCAGATAAATATGAATTATATTTCTTTGGTACATTTTTTTTCAATATTTCCTTAGTTGAACATTTTGTATATTACCTTTTAAACCTATACATGCATAGTGATAATGGTACTATCTTCACTGTAGAGTAAAACTTGTGTGGGCATGGTAGGGAGAAATTTGTTAGTGTTAAGAGTTATGCATATGCGTCTCAATGTTCTTCACATGTCCACTTAATATTCTACGTGCACACTCTTAACAGTGGTATTTTGATGCAACCAGTCGTTATGTTAAACAGTGAGTATTCACTACATTGGTTCGAGTTTGTGTTTCATTTTTTATGCATGTATGAATAAGTGTCAATATATATTTTAGTAGTATACTTAAACTGTATCAAAAATATTAAAGTGTAAATTGCCTCAATCATCATCATCCTTAGATGATTGCACTTTTGCCGGTTGTCCTGCACATCCTCTGCCAATTCTGGCGGTCTTTCCAAGATTTTTCCTCCGCCACTTTTCTCCACACGACTCCCTTATCCTCTGCGTGTTTCTTCACTTGGTCCGTCCATCTTGCCCGAGGTCTTGCAACTGGTCTCCTTCCCTCCCCGCTGTTCAGCAGTGCTACCTTCGGCATCCTCCCCTCCTCCATCCTCATCACATTCCCCAGCCACTGCAGTCTTTTCCTCCTTAACATCTCTTCTAATGCTTCCACTGTTAGTATCTCCCTGATGTTTTGATTTCTGATTTTGTCTCTCCTCGTGACATTCTCTATCCCTCTCAGAAAACCTCATCTCTGTCGCCTGCAATCTGCTAATATCTCTCTTTGTCTGAGTCCATGCTTCAGAACCATAAGTCAGTATGCGCTGGTAATATACTTTATAGAGCAGAATTTTGGCTTTCTTCCCTACATTCCACCTCCAGATTACATCCTTTACCTGATGATAGAATTCTCCACTCTTACTTACTCTCTGACCTATTTTTTCCTCCATATTTTCATTGATAGGTACAGAAAATCACGTGATGGCATCAGACTGTGGATTTACACCCACAAGAGTCTCCATTATAACGCACTTATAGAGCGTTAGTGTTTTAAGTTGATTTTTTTGTTGGTTTATGTTCATTCGATGTAGATGGTTTCATTATTTTACAATTGCTTTTATAGTAAGAAAAGAAATATGGAATCACATTTATATTGTGATACCCATCATCATCCAGGCATTCACTTGTTTGCGAGTATACAATGTCTTTCTGCTTAGGCCATGTGATTGTTGCTGTGAATCAACATTTTAAAGTTAAAAGATCTCGTGCATAGGCGTCTTTTGAACATCAATATTATCGTCGCGATACAGTGAACGTATGAATACGCGTGTGTTAAAGGTTTTTTTTTTCCTGCAGAAATATTAGCATTCGTCTTTACAGCAGAGGGTACAAGTAATTTTATTTATTTATTTGTTGAGGCCAACTAGGACCACATTAAGCCTTTGTGCCTTTATTTTAGCATATTAAAAAAATATTTTAATTATGAGCTAAAAATCTGAGCTCAACCTGTCATTTTTGATGGGCCTGAAAGCCAGCTATTAATAAAAATTGATTGTGAAATTGTAATTCTCTATAATATAGGCAAGTGTGCTTTAATTTTTTAATAATTTTTATTTGTTTATGAGAATAACTTGAACAAAGTTCCTATTTACCATAGAAATCCAATGAAGATAGTATCGTACGTCCACTCAAGTGTCAGAGAAACAAAAAAATGTAAGGGAAAAATAGATAAAATATTACCCAAAGTTTCACTTCTTGCACATGTACACAGTGATACATGAACCAGTTATATATATGTATATATGGAATAGAAAGATAATTACACCCAACGCTCATCTATGTTGAAGAGAGGAGGGCAGCAACAACACAAAATACAATATTTCGGGCAAAATCCTTTGTCAAGGACATAAAAATTAATGGCTGTGCTTGCGCAAGTGCCTCTGGTCAACACAGCCTCACAGCAGTTCTTACTGTTCCACTGTACTTGAATTAAAACTCTTACTTCCCGCTCCTTTCTGTCCTCATAATGCACTCTGAGCTTAGATTGCCTGCAGTTGGCTAACTTTTGCAGTTGCCTGTCTCCTCTTGTTATGTTTCATTATTGCTGGTACAGTTCATTTCATACTTCATCCGTCTTGCTTAATCCCTCCGATGTGGCTGCGTGTGTTGGAGCCCACACACTGGACTGTGGAAATAAAAAGTATGCCACCGTGCAGCCAAACAGTGGGCATATAAGCCACATGCTAGGGGGGGGGGGCGGCTTCAGAACACACTTGTAACTACTGCTGCTGTTTTATGTCTTGTAAGTAAGTCTTTCAAAGATACAGTTAATTAAGTAGCTGTCTGTTGGGAATATAATTGTGGGAAATTGGAAAAACACATGGACAAGGCTTTTCTTTAATTTGAGTTTTGGGAACATAGTGACCTCTTTAACTTTGGGGCATATGAGATGATCATTGATTGGGGATGAAGAAAATAATTCAAGAAAATTGGTGTCCATAAGTAACTAAAATGTTTTAACACCAATTGTGTAAAAGGTTCTATCAGACTAAATTTCAACATCAACGCTATGTATCTTGGTCTCAAAGCTGTGGCCATTTTGATTAGAGTTGTAATTGTAGTTAACATAATCCCTAAATTAGGGGTCAAGTTTGTGATATTTTCAGCTTGTGAAGCCATTGTTTTTAGGTTCCGTTCTATTGCATTTGACTGTTGGAAGAAAGCAGTAGTTACAGCATACCAGCTCTTTGTTTAATATGATTCATTTGACTAAAACATTTTTCTTCCTCGGTGGACAACGTTGTGTGTAATCTTCAAGGGCATCCTCTTTCCTTTGGGTTTCACAGTGGCCTCTCATGGAGCAAGGAAATGATTGTTGACATGGGGATATAGAATATAAACCATTGATTTATAGATCATTAATGTATTTCAAGCAAATATAGATAGACCCAACATGAGTGTCCCAGTAACTTTCTTAAAGTGAAAGTGCTTTGGAAGGAATTAGGATAAGTGTAGGACATTAGGAGCTTAAATGAAGCATGAAGCTTGATATTGTGCCACTATGTGGAACTATTCTAGTCTCTGTTAGTACATTTTCTTATCACTAGGTTACATACTGTAAACTTGTGAGGTTTTGTTTTTATATATTTTGTATTGGAGATTGAATTTAACTAGTCTGAAAATTTTACTTCATCCCGTCTAGAAACTGCTCGGTCGTGAGATGGCCGTGTTCCGACTAGTTATAAAGTGCATGTGGGACAGAGATGGAACGTTTGAGAAGTTCAAGAGGAAAAAGGAAGAACTCGAAGAAAATGGGATTTCCGAGCCTGAAGAAAATGGGGACGTTGAAATGGAAGAAGAAGAAGCTAGTGATAATGAAGCTGAGTAACGTTTACTCACCGATTGTAAATATTATGTAATTGGAAAAAACTGTATCACTGTTTACACATTTTGAACTATTTAAACAAATGTGATTTTGAGCTGTAAATAAAAGAATTTTATCTATAATAATGATTCAACCTCAACCAAATTGACAAAAATGTGTATTTTATTTAGCAGACTTTTTCCAAAATGAATTTTGACCTGGAAAGAAATATGATTGTTCGAGCATGTTTCACAGAACTATATGCAATACGTAGCCTTGTGTGCTTACGGATAAACGTAAGTGGTATAACAAATTAATAACTTCATCTCAATAATACATACATGTTATGTGAGCTGAAATTGTTGTTTCCCAATGCAAGTCGTGCAGTGTGTTCCATGTAGACAGGGGAGATTGATGGAATTGGAACAATGAACAGGAAATTAATCCGAATACGGAAATGTAGAATCTATATAAATAAAAATGAAATGCTGTTCATTGGTAACCGTATCACTTGAGAACGGCTGGACTAATTTGGCTAGATTTTTTTAAAAAAATGTTCGCAATAGTCCAAATAAGGTTTTTAGGGAATAGTTGCTTGGGAAAAACTGAAAGAGCTTTTTTTTTTCTATGCACTGATTTGGCTATGTATATATTTAAATGTTCGTAATAGTTCGAATAAGGTTTTTAGAAATAAGAAAAATTGGAAAGTTTGGGAAATACGAGTGCTTTTTCTATGGGATTTTTGCTTTGTTTCTCATGCTCCCAGGATAGAAATAACTCAATTGAATGTTTTCTATTCAAAAAAAGACGGCACCTCTGGAAAAACGCAATATTGGTTGAACCGTTCTCAAGTGATGCAGTTTCCAACAAACAGCATTTCATTCTTATTTATATGTATAGTCCAAATAAGGATTTTAGAGAAATAATAATTGGAAAATTTGGTAAAAACTGAAAGTGCTTTGTTTCTATGCACTGATTCGGCTAATTTTTTAAAATGTTCATAGTAGTATTTAAGATTTTTAGAGAAAGAAAAACTGTGAAAGTTGCCTGGAAAAACTGAGGTTTTTTTTCCCCCTATGGTATTTTTGGATGAACTCTATACCATAACTCACTATTCGTTTGTGTGATTTTTTTCCCCCTTGGGGGCGTGCATAAACCACGTAGCTCCATTTTGGCCTCCTGTGAACCCCCCCTCCCCCACATAGCCCTACGTGGCTTTTGCTTCCAACTCCCCTCCCCATGTAGCACGTAGCTTTTTTCCTTTTTGATTCCAGAAGACATTTTGTACTATTTTCTCGTGTCAAACTATTGTAAATTACATATGGAGATAATTTACTAAGGGAAATAAATATTCACATGCTGTTGCGAGTTCCGTTCCTCATTTTAACTGTGAAAAATGTTATGAAAGGAAAGCTACGTGGCCTGGCTCGGAACCCCTCCCCCCGCTCCACGTAGCCCAGTGTGGCCTTCCAGCCAACCCCTCCCTCCCCCTAGACCGAGCCACGTAGTTTGTGCATGGTCGCCTTAGATTCCCGGGATGGAAATAGCTCAATTTACTTTTGGAACAAAACTGCATGGCTCCAAGTCTATCACATTCCAGCCACACATTTCCAGCATTTCAGCGGTTTACTGCCGATAGAATTCATATTGTCAATAGCTTTTCACAAAATGGTCACAAACAAATTTATTGAAATATAGGTAGGATGTCTGTAACAAATAAAAACTACTGGATGGAAGTAGTGGACTGTTGGTGAACAGAGGTATAGACTGTTGACGCTGAAGTCAGATTTTCAATCCTTTGGAATGTCTTTCGTCTCAAAATACTGGGTTAGACTTCTAAAGTTCTATAATGATTGCCTCGCTTCTTTACAGCTGGTCGACAAATTTTCCTTTACCTGTCGATTAGAATTTTTAAACTGCTTTGCCACATTTGATATATGGTTACTTTATTGGACTTCCAGATGTCACTATCCTGGAACATTTCAGGGGACAAATCTTCTATTATAATTCTCAGACAGTTGTCTGTACTTCAGGAAAGAAAACCTACCATAGCTGTGACTTTTTGTATGCAGCTAAAAAACAAACTTTGTGATATATGATGCTAAGAAACATTTAAAGAGTCGTACCGACTATTTTTATATGCAACAGTTGCCGAAGAAATGCTAGTCGTGAAAATAAAATGTAGCCCCCGTCTTCTCTAACGGGCAAATCTAATGAGAGAAAATGGAAAATCTGAACTCGGTGTTTAAGATCAGTGCTTTAAAGCATTTACTATTTACGGGTTAAACATAACTTTGAGTAGGCAAGTCGGGCAGAGTGGACGCTAGACGTGTCGACGGCCGGTGTGGTGCAGGATGTCGAGGGCCCTGCACAGCGCCCTGTAGTCCACCTCGAGCCTCAGGCCGCGCTCCACCCCGAAGCACTTGGCCAGCACGTCGAGCTCCCTCCCCGAGAACCAAGGCGCCAGCCCCAGCAGGGACAGCACCTTCAGCAGCTGCTGCGCCGACACCGTGCCGATGTTGCTCGGGTCCCAGTCCTGAAATCGCCACGGCAACGTGTGTCTATCAAATTAGAGCATTTAGAATTTTTGTACACAAAGTATTAGCGGAGGCACAGAACAGCAGATTTAAGAAAAATTGATCAAATTGTAGCCAACAATGGAAAGAGAGAACTGCTGTAAGGTAATATTTATATGCAAAGGATAGGTGAAATTAACCCAACACTCACCAAAGCTGAAGGGAGGAGGGCAGCAGCAACACAAAACAACACTCGAACACTGAAGCACACAATATTTTGTGGTTAACCCTTTGTGAAGTAAAAGAAATGAGTGGCTAAGCTCGTGCGAGCCTTGTGGTCAAAACAGCCACCGGTAGAATGAAATAAACCGTCAGAGTTTGTGGGGGGAACAATGGTAATATAACCACAAGTGTTGATCACAAGGAAGATTAAAAGGAGAAATAATAATAAAAATAATCAATTTTTTTTGAAACAAGGTTTATAAATTCATATGAATATATTGTGCTGGCCAGTGATGGGTGGAAGGTATTGTCGGAAATTAATGCCTGGGGGATGTCTAGCCTGCAGGATGTGTTGATATGCCAATTGCCACCTGCGGAGTTCAGATTGGGAGGTGGTATCTGCAAGTACTCTAATGGCTCTGACTGTGTGTTGTGAGTACTGGCATGGTGAGCAACAGGGAGGTCCAGGTTTTGGGAGTAAACTGTTTATTCTGATGGATAATGAGTTTGAGGTAAGGCTGATGTAGCAACTTTTGCAGGTGAGCTGGTATATGAGATGGGTTGTGGTACAAGTGGCATGACCTATGATGGGGTGTACCAGCTCCACTGCCAAAGTTCCTACATTGGCCTTACCTCAAACTCATTATCCATCAGAATGAATGATCACAGACAAACCGTTTACTCCCAAAACCTGGATCTCCATGTTGCTCGCCGTACCAGTACTCACAACGCCCACGACCTTAATAACTGCCTGAGCACGGTGGTGTAACGGCTAGCGTTCTGGCCTCGCATTCGGGAGGACGGCGGTTCGAATCCCCGTTCGGGCATCCAGATTTGGGTTTTCCATGGTTTCCCAAATCGCTCCAGGCAAATGCCAAGATGCATCCTTAAAAAGGCCATGGCCGAATTCCTTCCCATTCCTTGCCCCCATCCTTTCCCATCTCTAAAGACCTCGCTGTTGAGAGACGTAAAGCAGTTTAAACAAAAACAACTTAATAACTGCTTCACAGTCGGAGCCAATCTGAACTCCGCAGGTGGGAATTAGTATATTAACACATCCTGCAGACTAGACTTCCATCCTCACCCTGTACACCCATCACCGGCCAGCACATTAGATTCATATATATTTATAGACCTTTTTTTAAGTGATTATTTTCACCATTATTTCCCCTTTTAATCCTTCATGTGATTAATACTTGTGGTTATATTATCGTTGCTCCCCCCACCACCTCCGACAGTCAATTTCATTCTACGAGTGGCTGCGTCGAATGCGAGGCTTGCGCGAGCTCAGCCACTTGTTTCTTTTTACTTGACAAAGGGTTAGCCCCGAAATATTGTTTTTTCTGTGTTGTTTTGTGTTTCTGCTGCCCTCCTCCTGTCAGTTTTGATGAGTGTTGGGTGTATTTCATCTATCCTTTCCATGTAGATTAAAATTGAATATTTGTTATAGGATGGCCTTGTTAATGAATGCTTGGTAAAGGGAAAGAACAATTGATTATGTTTTTGAAAGTCAGATTTTGAATATGATAAAAACAATATTTTAGAACTGTAGAAGAAAGGACTTTCCTATTGCACTTCTTACAAAACAGTGACTGTTATGAGTAGCAGATAGAAAAAAAGGCAACGGGCCCATGAGTACTGACCTGTATGTGTTGGTTGTTGTGTGAATATGAGGTTGGCTAACTGCAACCATTTTGCCACCTGGTGTTCATAAAACACACTTTGCCAAAACGGTAATGATACTCAGGAAAAGGAAATTGCTTGTATAAAAAGGAAATAACAAGGTAAGCGAAAATTACCCACCACTCGCCAAAGTGTGGGGCTGCCAACAATATGCAAAACACAGCAGTACAGTATTTCAGTATGAAACCTAATCTCTGCAGAGAGCAGCGGCCCGTGACAGTTGTGTGCCCACTCCTCTGCACAAATAAGGTTCCACTGGAATACTGTACAGCTGTCTCACAGTCCTACAGCAGTCAACTTGGTGAGTGGTGAGCTATTTTCCTTAACCTTTGCTGTATACCAAATTGGTGAGAGAACTGGAAAACAAAAGAACTGTGGATGAAGGTAATTTCACACAGTCATATCAATAAAATACGTAACAAAGGAAAGTTAAATTTTCGGTAGTATTACTGTAAGTAAGGAAATTGCCAATTGAATTAAATCCCTCGAAATACTTAAAAAGATCCATGTACAAACTAGAAAGCTTTAGAGTTAAATTTTATTTTACAATTTATTTATCTTCCCATCTTATACTGTCATTTAAAATTTAAGAACACAGTTAAAATTAGAGCACACAATTACCAACTTGTAATTGCACATATATTATTTCATTATCCTTGGAGTTCTCTCATATAGAATCAATTAGGATTTACATTCCTTTTATAGAAGTTATGTAACAAGAACTCACAAGCAATGGTTGAAGTTTTTTTTCTTAGTTTTTAAGTTGACACTACTCAGAATTATGCATAGATGTGTTGTCAGGCAAATATTATGAAAAGATACAGCTGCATGACTAAAATGAAATGTAGCCGTGGTCATTGACTAGAACACTGTAATGTGTAGACCAAAAGATGACTTAACAACTGCAAAGAAATAGTTGAATTTGATGAAACAGTACAATGGAGAAAAAGGGGGGGGGGGCGGAAACAATAAGAGTGAAGAGTAATACAGAGAATTTTTAAAAAAAAAAAAAAAAAATACATAATATTGTTACTGGTGAACTATTTGAAGAAGAGCAATGAAGACAAGCAGTAGGAGCTCGTAATAGAAATGATAATAATAATAAAGGTAACAATGAAAGGAAAGAGATGCCGCTAGGCAATATTTACATGGAAAAGAAAGGGAAAATACACCCAACACTGACCAAAGTTGAAGGGAGGAGGCCAGCAGCAACACACAAACAAAGAAAAAAACAATATTTCAGGTAAAAATCCCTTTTTCATGTTAACAGAACACAAGACCAACCACCTCTCTGTTAACATGAAAAAGGGATTTTCACCTGAAATATTGTTTTTTTTCTTTGTTTGTGTGTTGTTTTGTGTTACTGCTGCCCTCCTCCTTTCAACTTTGGTCAATGTTGGGTGTATTTTCCCTTTCTTTTCCATGTAAATAATAATAATAAAATGAATAAACCCTACCACGACTGCCACACACAATAAAGTGCAACGTGCAGGCTATTATTTTATGCCAGGATTGGGCTGATCGGCCATCAATGACACCCACATAAATAAGTGCCTGCAATTCAGAAACATAAACTTGGAAATGAGTGTTGGCCACTGATTATGACTGGTGAACTGTACATGTGTGTTGTTTGTTTGTGTGTGTTTTTTGTGTGTGTGTTTTTTTTTTTTTTGCTGTCACCAATCTTTCAACTGTAATTGTAGGCTTCCATGGCCAGAGTCAGTTGATTCTTGGCTGTCCAGGTGGCGCCGCGTCATATTTCATGTAGCCAACATTTCGACCCTCATTCTGTGGTCTTCTACCAGATCTGCCCTGGAAGAACAAAACAGAATTACAGTCGAAACGTCGGCTACGAGAAATATGACGTTGCGCTTCCCGGACAGCCAAGAATCAACCTTTCGACTGTTTAGATGCAATCCTCCATCCCTTCCTATCATGTGCTAACCTCTTCATGTCTACATATCCCTTACAACCCACGTCTTCCATTATCTGCTTCATATACTCTAATCTCTGTCTTCCTCTTCAGTTCTTACCTTCACCTGTTCCCTCCACCAGCAAATTAACCAATCCAGCATGTCTCAAAATATGTCTTACAAGCCTGTCTCTTCTTTCTGTAAGCATTTTTCCACAAACTTCTTTCCTCACCCATCATTTCCAAAATGTGTTCATTTCGTACTTTGTCTGTACGTATAATGAACAAAGTAAAAGAATTCGGCAAGTTAATATGGATATGCAGACCACAAATAGTTGTAGGGGTGGAGTCTTGGTTAAAGGACCGAGTGCTCGACATTGAGATTTGAAGAGTGGATGGCTGGTACAGAGCAGAAGTTGGTGGAGAGGTTTTTATACATTAAGACTATTAAGTTGGCTGTAAAGGAACAACACAACTATTTTAAAAAATGAAAAAATAAACAGTTATAATCTGCCCAGGATGCTTGGAACAAGATCATATCTAATATACGAACATAAAACTCTTTCTACTTTTGGAATAGTGGATAAGATATTAGTTATAAACTTAAAACTAAGATAGGAAAGGTAAAGATGACCCATCACTTACCTCAGATGAAGGCAGGAGGGTGAGATGAACACGTGAAAAACACAAAAACAAATTTCAGTGAGAAATGTGTCATATGTCTCGCCTCACACTTGAATAAAGTTACTCACCGAAATATTGTGCAATTTGTTTGTTTTTCTGTTTTTTACCTGTTCATCTCGCCCTTCTGCCAACATCTGTGGTAAGTGATGGGTCATCTTTCCCTTTCCTATCTTATTATTAGTGCCCAACAGCAGTTTCTATTACTTATAAACTTATTTATTCTAGTCATAGTAAAATGTAAGTTATTCTTCAGTAATTCCATTTTTTCAATACAAAGATGAAACTACAATTTGTAGGAAGGAGCAACAGGACATCTTAATTTATTCATCACTTTGCCATCACGAAGGCTAATTTGAAGAAAACATCAGACTTTTTGATTGAAGAAAAGAAAGAGCTTTTCGATATGTGGGAGTGTTTAATAAAATCTTTAGTGCCATTGTAATTGATAAATAAACAGTAGAATCCTATGAAGTGGCAGCCTTCTGCAGTCGTATTGTTAATAACTCAGTTTCCCAGGCAATGTCGCGTAAATGTTTCGTATACTGACCTTTCTGCTGTCTTGCAGTGGGGTCAACAAAATGCTCGAGTTTTAGTTGTGGCTTCGGGCTAATCACTTTCACCTGTAGCCACCAACCTCTTTGTGGAAGCAGAGGTGCTTAGAGATGAATGCCTAAAATCTGCGCTGTTAATATGATTCTGACCTTGTGGTAAAGAAAATCTGCAGGAGGTTTTGCACTATCAGAGCAGTGCACACCCCAGAATCTAGTTGACTGAGGAAGTGGAAGAAAATGGACAACTACCACTTCTCAATGTCCCAGTAAATAGTTAAGGTAATAGGCACCTCAGTCAAGCCACGTACTGAAAAGTGACCTAGGGAATAGGTATTTATGCTTCAAGTTGCACCATCATTCCGTGAAAAAGAGGGGCTAACTGAGAACGTAGTGACTAAGTGACTCAGTAGTGGTGACTCTTGCAAGAATTGCTTCAGTGAAACAGAAATCAGAACGGATCTTATAAACTGCTAAACCCACGGAGGACACCGATTTGTCCCTGCATACGATCCCTAACTGGACGGCCTTTATTTCCTACTAGCAGAGTTTCTGGTGTTGCCCGGTGTAGCTGGCGTTGATTTTATTGACACAATGAGAAACGTGCATCATGTTTCATACAATTTGCATCATCCATTTCCAGAATTAAAGCAAACCTAGATTCACCTGCACCCTACTAAGAAAGGAAGTTGATTTACGTCTACACTATTTTTATTCTTCTGAAAAGATTCCTGCACACCCCAAGCTTCATTGATTTCTCACCGGCCATTTCCGGTACTAAACTAAACGGTGATTTAGCAGCACAGTTCTAATAATGGGGTGATTTGAATGCTTTGATGCGGAATGTCAGTTTTCATTGTAGTCCGTGCTACATTTCAGCCTAATTACATTTGTTAATGTTGCTGCTCGAAAATCGACACGTGGGCTGTACGCGCATTAATATGTGTCACATACGTAAAAATGTGTGTGGAATGTGTATTTATTCCAGCACGATGCAGAAAATACATGTTTTTAATGGATTTTCAGAATTTGAAAGCCTGGGGTCAAAATTAAAATTTAATCTATGTTTTCTAGCACAAATTTATCTGCTTTTTGTTTCATAGATACAGGTGCGGCAGTTACGGGAGGAATTGTAAAATTGCTGAAGCGACCGGAGGTGCCAACAGTTTACAAGGAACACTGAAAGATTAGCCGATTACTGACCGGTGTGGTAATTTATGGAATTACACGAGGCTTTAGTGATGTTTACAGGTCACAATGTGGTGGCTGGATTACATGACATATCCATCACTACAAGCAAAAAAACAGGTCTGCTGCAGTTAACCGGTTTAAGGACGCCGGTAGTCACTTACATGGGTGGGAGGTAAAGAATATTAAAAACTCATTGGGACAAACAACCAAGGATACAGTAGCACTCTGAAAAGGCCACCGCAGCTAAAAGTTCGGTACATGTAATATACTCGTTACTACCCAGAAACCCGAGTTATTACTAGAAATCTAGTATCTGCACTTCTTTGGACCACATCTGGATTTTGATTATTTGTGTAAAAAAATTCCACATCCTACAAATTTTTGAATCATACAGAAACTTAATATTTTCACTGTCATAAGCTTTCAGATTTCTGTGCAGACTATATAATAAAAATATGACATAACTTTTCAGCTAAAACGTAACACCAACATTACTTTCCCATTAGTGGCTGATTTTTTTTTATATTTTATTTGTTTATTAATATAAACACATGGCTGAGGTTAGAGGCAAGATATCCTTATTAAAAAATCACAGTTTCCTTACTAAATTCCGCCTTCCAGTTATAAAGCCAGCACCAGGCATGGGCTCAAGTCTATCTTTACGTTAGATTGCCAAAGCTATATAAAAACAATAAAAATTTATGTGGAAAGGAAACATAAATTATACCCAACACTCACCAAAGTTGAAGGGAGGAGGGCAGCAGCAACATGAAACAATACACAAACACAATATTTCGGGGCTAACCTTTTGTCAAGTGGCCGTGGCTGTATTGACTGCAGGGCTTGTGTGAGCTCAGCCACTTGTTTCTTTTAACCTGACAAAGGGCTAGCCCTGAAATATTGTTTTTCCTGTGTTTGTGTATTATTTTGTGTTGCTGATGCCCTTCAACTTTGGTGAGTGTAAGGTGTAATTTATCTTTCCTTTCCACATAAATAGTGCCTCGCGGCAATTCCTTCACTCCATTGTTACCGATAAAAAGAATAATTAGTTCCACTGAAGTTCAATAAGATATTTACTCTCATAACTAAACCAAATTAGTGTGGATACATAAGGGATTTTTTTTAATGAAATTAAAATCTCTGTGCTAAATATTCTTATGTAATTTTTCACTCTTAGCCTTTTGAGTTCGCGATGGGGCGATCCATTCGCTGGCTCAACATAATTAACCCACATGAAGCACAGACAAACTGTGATAACTGGTTTACATTTTCAAACAACTGATTGACAACTTACTGCCGGACTGTTACATACTATCAAACATTACAGTATTGACAGTGTTCAGTAAAAGTAGGTCCCTCCGAAATAGCAAAGCAGGAAGATCCATTTATGTGATACAAAAATATATCCGACCTAACATCATTAAGAATATCGAGCAACCACTGTGTTAATTCGACACTAGTGTTGAAATGAAGGAAACAACATCAATAGTGGAAGTAATCAATAAAGATCTAAAAAATGGACAGTTTTGATACAATCTGATGGAATGTGGTGTATTCTTGTATCTGACACCAGCAATAAAATAATTCTTCTGTACCTTTAGTTAGAAAACTGCAGATTAAAATAAAACAAACAAAACTTAATAACTAAAGAGTGAACTTAGGTTAAAGGTGAGAGTACTGCCTGCTATTGGACAGGATTTACGTTCTCCACGTATCGACATGCTGCTTACATCCTCTACCACACTTTTTCTGCAGTAGTCCGAGCTGTTGTAACATTCAGCTGTGAGGAACAAACCTAAGCTCCATCACAGACTGAATCCGAGACACTACAAATAGTCACACATAAATACACCGTAAGTTGCACAGTCCTTACCGTAAATTTTTGATGTGTTGTAAATATATTTGAAATGTAGTGACATCACAGAGCGGTATATTTTAACTTTGATAATTCAGTTTAAAGGTCAAAGATGTACATAAAGGACAGTGCAGAGCATCCTTAAAAACAGACAAAGAGAACAGACGAAAAAGAAATGGTTTTGATGAAAGCATGAAGGAATGTAAATTAAATGAAAGATGAAGTTTTGAAGGAGAAACAATGAAGTTTTAATTTTGACAAATGATGTGTAAATGTTAAATGTAACGTACACAGGAACGAGAGAGAATTAATGAATGTTTTGTAAGACATTGTGTAATAATAGGAAGGAATGTATCATGAAGGTAAGTATTAATTGTATATTATCTTATATAGGAACGAAGTCTTTCTCGGCGTTGAGAATGGATGTAGTCTTCTCGGGAGACTAGCCGAGTAAGTAAGATGTTTCCACACGATATTTCGGCGATCTCAGACTCCGTCGCCATCTTCTGGTGAAGTGCCGGATCCATCAGAAGGCTGGTTCTTATAGCCTCCGAATGCGCGCGTGGTGGCGTGCGCGCAGCTGGTTGGCTGGCTCGGTTGGCGCCTAGGCGGTGGAGTGGGGGTTGGCGCCGGTGCTTGCCTCCTACCGGCGCCAACCCCCACTCCACCGCCTAGGCGCCAACCGAGCCAGGCAACCAGCTGCGCGCACGCCACCACGCGCGCATTCGGAGGCTATAAGAACCAGCCTTCTGATGGATCCGGCACTTCACCAGAAGATGGCGACGGAGTCTGAGATCGCCGAAATATCGTGTGGAAACATCTTACTTACTCGGCTAGTCTCCCGAGAAGACTACATCCATGTATATTATCTTGTTAATACAAATTATAGCAATAAATTGTATGTTTAATGATCTAAGGAAACTGAACAAATTATTCTAGGAAGTATATGAATAAAAACTTCACTGACAGTAATGATTTTTTCAGATGTTAAGGTGTCGGATTGAACCAGATATTTAAAGTCGGCACGAGGTAATCCAAATAAACCGGGCGAGGTGGGTGGGTGGTTAACGCTCTGGCCTCGCATTCGGGAGGACGGCGGTTCGAATCCCCGTCCCGGCATCCAGATTTGGGTTTTCCGTGGTTTCGACAAATCACGCCAGGTGAATGCCTGGATGCTTCCTACAAAAGGCCGTGGCCGAATTCCTTCCTGTTCCTTGTCCCCAGTCTCATCCCATCTCTACGATGGGGCATAAAGCCATAGGTAAAAAAATGTTAATTCAAACAATGGTAAATATCTGGTAAGTATACAGAAGGAAAAACATAAATTTAAAAATAAAATTCGCGAGGGTAGGTACGGACATAGTGTCGTGTTACCTTGAAGGCGGCCCTGTAGTTGTAGTCGGTGTGCTCGGCGAGTCGCTCCAGCACCCTGGTGACGGCCTGCCGCTCCTCGAAGTTGAGGAAGTTGTGGTCGCCGTCGTGCACGGCCAGGTGCTGCACGGGGGTCACGAGCGGCGCGCGCTCCAGGCCCGCCTGGGCCGACGCCTCCTCCGCCACGTCGCACACCCGCCTGTAGTCCACGTAACCCGGCCGCGTCGGGCTCGCAAACCTGTGTGGTCGTAATGACCCGGTGACAGAGTACGGGAGACCTACGGTTCGACGTGGAATCCGAACTACAGAACTGCTCTGGCATACTTTGTATTACACAGCAAACTGTGCCAGAGGTGAAGGGGCACTTTATGGGCCTACAAAAATTCTCACAGAGATGGGGATTTGAACTGGTAATCTTTCGATCTCGAGTCATACGCCTTAGCCACTGAACCACCACACCATTAATTTTGAGCCTAATCTTAGGTCACCTAATAGCATTCCTAGCCTTTACCCTCGGTTTGCTTCACACTAAATTTCTAGGTAGTTTGTTCTCGACAACACATTATCCTAGTTTTCAGCATAATGTATGACTAACATCATCATCTAGGGCAGCTTCCAGCCGCTGGCCGGGTCTACTGGGAACAAAAGCCTCGACAACGCTTCCTGTCTAACCACCATCTCTCTTCTTCCACTATCGCCCCATTTCATCCTCCTTCCTCCACACATTTCTTAACACCTTTCACCCATCTGTCCCTTGGTCTTCCTCTAGGCCTCTTCCCTTTCAGCTCCATGTCCAGATCTTCCTTGGTAGCCTCTCCTCTCCCATTCTCTTTACATGCCCGTACCACCGTAACCCTAGATTTCTCAATTCTCTGTTGTAGCAGTTCTTCCTTTATCATCTCCCTGATTCTCTCATTCCTTATTCTGTCTCTTCTTGTTACTCCTACTCTACACCTCTGAAATTTAATTTCCACAGATTGTATTCTCCCTTTGTCTCTCTCCTTCATTACCCAGATTTCCGACCCATACGTTAAAATTGGCGCAATGTATGTTTTATAGATTGCCTATTTGCTCTTTTGCAAAACATCCCTACTCCATACCAGACTTCTAACACTCTTAAAAAATCTATCTGCACATCTTCCTCTTTCATTTATCTCCATCCTGTTTCCTCCATTTTCTTCAATCCAGCTTCCCAAATATTTTAAACATTCCCCTCTATTTAATTGCTCTCCTCCGAGTGATATGCCTATGCCTGTCCTGTTCTTCTTTCTGGTTGTTATCACTACTTCACTTTTTCTCGCAGAGAACTTCAAGCCATAAGCTGCAACTACTCTCTCCCACACCTCTTTTTCATCCTCTCCCCAAACTAAAAGGACAGCCACAAATATCGTTGCTTTTATTTTTCCTTCCCCAATGCTCTGCATTCTTCAATATTTAATCCATAACCTCAATAAATAGCAGGGGTGATAGGGCACTTCCTTGTTTTAGTCCATTTTTCAAATGGAACCATCCAGTCTTGTCCCTTCCCACTTTTACACAGCTCTTACTACCTCATACATATCCTTCACTCTTTCCACTATCTCCATCTTCACTGACTTTTTTCTCAGTACTTTCCATACTCATAGTGCCGCTCTCGTAGCCGTCTTATTGCAAATATAAGATCGATAGTTGACCTTCCTGGTCTAAATCCAAATTGCTCTTCCCTCAGCTGCCTTTCCACTGTTCTTATTCGTTTTTCAAAAATGTTTTCATATATCTTGGCACATCAGGGTAAAACCACGGTAGTTCTGGCAGACAGTCCTGTCCCCTTTCTTAAACATGGGTATTATTGCCCCTTTACCCCAGTTAACTGTAATTCTTCCCCAATCCCACACAGCCTGTAGCGCCACTGTGTGCCCATCACTCCACCAGCTCGTATCGTCTCCACGCTCGCTTCGTACACTCCCGACGCTATCCTCTCTTCATTTTCTTTATAGCATCCTCCAATTCCTTACGTGTAATACGTTCCTTTTCCTCTTGATACTGGTCCTGTTCTTCCTCTGTACTCTCATTTTCATCACTGGGTCCTGAAGCATTCAATAGCTCCTCAAAATACTCCCTCCAGACTTCCTTTATGTCTTCCTTCCCTTCCACTAAGTTGCCATTCTTATCCTTTATACTACCTTCTTCAGTTCTACTCTTCCTCCTACTTTTTACATCTAACATACAGAAATAGAATGAGAGATTGCAGATGAAATACATGTATGTTTTAAACATTGCATTGTACCTCATTTCCATTATTTTTATTTCAGTCGGATAGTAAGGAGAACATGCTCTGGTGTCATTTCACTACGCATGATTCCTTTGAAAAAAAAAAAAAAAAAAAGCTTTAATTCTTTAGTGTCCTTTACGGGTTTTTAATTCTTTCAGTGGTTCTGGTAAATGCTTAAACAACTTCCTCACTAATTTATCATAGTACCTGTCTCCATTACCTAAACCGGAAAGTTTTCTCACTTGCTTACATCTAAAATCAAGAGCCAGCTTGAGGTCATCTCTTCCGTTCAAGGCATTATTCCTAATTCTAAAACTATCCATCCCAGCCTCATCCCCAATCCACTCTGTTCACCTTCCAGCGACTCCCAACCCAGCTCCTTTATCATGTCATTTACTGATTGTTTTCTATGATAATTTCCACTTACACTTTTTTAATTCACTCTTAATATATTCAGCATCTGATATCAAATGTTCTCGGGTTTGCAGCCAGATTTTATTACAAAGCGACAAGCTTTCGGAAACTAGCTCAGTAGCCATCTTCAGGTCGATTGTGTATTCGTAACGATACATAATCGACCTGAAGATGGCTACTGAGCTAGTTGCCGAAAGCTTGTCGCTTTGTAATAAAATCCGGCTGCAAACCCGAGAAGATTTGATATCATTTATTCGCCAGGAAAGCCTGCATTCACATATTCAGGATCTATTTTCAATTTTTTAGTCTGCTCATTTATGTGGAGAAAATTCTCCTTGTTTTCCCTCTGTGATCCCAGGATGTAATCCCTAATCACTTAGTCTTTATCAGTGTTGAGAATACAAATATTGTTCTCGGGTGACTAGTCGAGTTATAGGAGTGTTATAATTACACCAGAAGATGGCGCCGACGATTGAAAGCGCCGAAATATTGTGTAATTATAACACTCCTATAACCCGGCTAATCACCCGAGAACACTATTTATATATTCCCTAATCGTCTCATTAAATTAGCAATTAATATTTTTTGTCATTTACGAATCTTCAGTAACTTCTTTCCCATCCTTTCCTTCCACTCAGGTTTCTAATAGAAATAGAAATTTCTAGCTGTACCATTCAGTTGTCTCCCTGCAGCTGCCATGCCTCCCTCTCTGTTGCTATTAACCCTTGCTTAGCCATTTGAAGTCTTCCCTACTGCCTTCCTGTCACTCACGTCTGTTGTGTTCTCTTCTGACCAACCAATTTAGCCTTACCTTCCTGCGCAGATCTTGAACTTTTCTATATTTTCTGTTTAGGAATAAACATTTCATATTTATTATCTCCTTGAACTCTTCTCACCTTTTTCCTACTGTACTGTTACTTTTTGAACCTTTCCCCGTAATATCTTTTCAGGTTTGAAGTACACCTTCTTCAATTTTTGCCACTGATTTTTTGAATCCTCTTATATCTGCCCGAACCACTTCACGATCACTTATTCCCTCTTTAACCTCGTTTCTAGAAGTAGAAAGAAGACCTTTCAAGTGGCAATAATAGTTACTCCAGTTGCTCACATATGACTTCATTCATATTCATAGGAATAAAATGTGATACTAACACTTCACAAAGTGTTTGTACTTCCGTAGGAGTCAGCTCGATGCCCAGAACATCCAAGCCACGAATGAAGTTCTCTTTGCATATGCATTGCTGATTGTTCTTGTCGAAGTCTCGCAAGAATTCTTGGACGCGTATCCGTTTTTTCACAACCTGAAAATTAAGATATAATTATTCAGATCTACTACTTAAATTAATTTTTACCCCTTAAAAATATTAAAATTTTCACTTTAAATTAAATAATACATATCTCTTGGGAACAGGTTGAAACTTCGCAATAAGTTTCAGAAATGTTCTCTAAGAAAAAGAGAGCTTAATAAAAATAATCATACCTGTGCTTTGTTTCTCTGAAAAGGGTTCTTACTGTCCAATACAGAAGAGAGGCAATATCAGCAGTACAAAGATAATATTAATGTTACCAAAGATGATGGCTTTGTGATAATGACACACATAAAATGTAAAAATATGAGATATATTGAAATTTGTGTAAACACTTCGTCAAATGACTGAAATTTTGAATGTTTCTTTCTGGCCTCGCATTCGGGAGGACGGCGGTTCGAATCCCCGTCCGGGCATCCAGATTTGGGTTTTCCATGGTTTTCCAAATCACTCCAGGCAAATGCCGGGATGCTTCCTTCAAAAGGCCATGGCCGAATTCCTTCCCATTCCTTGCCTCCATCCTCTCCCATCTCTAAAGACCTCGCTGTTAGAGAGATGTTAAGCAGATTAAAAAAAAAATTGTTTCATTTCTGAGTCTTTTTTTATGTCAGTGTTATATGTTTCTATTACAGTGCTGACCGCTGATTATACAGTTAATTCACCCGTTACATTTATGCTAACAAGAATTTTGCCTTTGCTTGTGAAGCAGATTGACCTTTCTTTGGCTCTAATGAAAAACGTTAACATCCTTAAACAATTTGCTGTGATATTTTTTAGTGTTAAATATAAAAATAACTTAACAAACCTCTTTTAACACAAATAATATGTTTGTGTGAATGCAACTATCAGGTCACAGTTGCATTTGTACATAATTTTAATTATTGTGAATAATGTGCTGAGCTGGAGATGTATTTATTCATCACAAACAGAGGACAGACAATTTTTTTAGTTTCAAACGCTACAAATCACAATTAAAAACAATGGCAGAATTGCTGGGAATTATACCTTCGAAGCTATTGTGAGTAATTTAAGACAGGATTTCTTTCTCTGTGCTGCAAACGAATATTCATCGAGTCAAAACTGGTAATTGGGTCTTGCAACTCATTAAATACAAAATCATCAAAAGTAAAAGAAATTAGAAGCAAGAAGAAAATGATCAGTGTATTAAATTAAGCACACATCTTACAATTTGTTCTATCTATTTCTAATAAAATTAATATATGGATGGACAAGTGAACATTTCTGTTCAAATTCTGTCATGTGTAAATAAAGATTTGGAAAGTTCTTGTATTTTTTAAGTAAAGGTGGTTCTTCACAGTTTCGATACAATAAGTCCACTTAAGTTTCCTAAGGTAGACTGAAGGACCACAAGGTTAAATAAACCATTATGCATAATACTGTTTCTAGGTTTAAAGTAATTCACTAACATAGCTCACAGTGTTATATCAGTTATCAGTCTGATTTCAAAAGCAGAAATACATTCTACTTTACGGCAATCTGAATCGGAGAGCAAAAGTGAAATGGAACAAACCTGAGCTTTAATTTTTGCCAGTATCTCAACGATATTCGTCTCCCGAGGAGACGGCTTCTTAGGCGGCTTCTCACTGTTGAGCCGCTTCATCATTTCGAGATGCTCTTCGTACTGAAATTAAGAAGCGACGTTAGTTTAATTTGTAATTAAATAAATAGGTCCAATTAAAATTTACTTAATTGTGATGGCGAACATGCTGTTAGGAAAAAAAGGTAAGGAAGAATGGGGGAAGTGAACCCATCACTCACCACAGAGCCACGCCGGACACACTTCACAACTAGTCCTCGGGAATTGAAAACTCTGACACCATCTTCTGGTGTAGATGGTGACACAGACTTCCATCACTATATCAGTTCTAAATGCCAAGAGCCACTTTGTTGTTATATACACTACAATATTTCGCTATAAATCAAAGGTGAAAGATAAGGATAATATGAGTATACATAATACTCACCTTATGTTTTAAAACTACTTCAAATAAACTTCAACTGCTTAGTGGCTTTTCTTGTTTGTCAGTCCAATGTTGCTAATACAATAATAGCGAGCACGAAATAAGCAAGAATAGGGAAATCAAAACTTGTAAAAATTTTATTCATTCATGTTATAATTTGTTCTATCTGTGTTTTTTGCTGTCCTCCTTCCTTCAACTCTGCTATGTTACTGCTTCACATTCCGTATCCTTCCTTAAAATGATGTATAAGTTGTTCATTGTGTTTAATTGTTTTGCAGCTCAATGAATAACTTAATCTAGTCCCTGTTTTATCTCAAATGAAAACTTTTCCGCTCCCTAATGTATCCAAGTAAGTGATCCCCATCATCTCTTCCCTCCCACGTAATACTCCTTATTCTTTGAACAATATCTATTTTACACCTCATTGCCTGTGTATCCCTCTACACTCCCAGCCCTCTCTTCACCGTAATCCCGTCTTCCGAGACACCCAACCCAACTCCTTTATCACATCAGTTGCGGATTGTGTTCTGCAGTAATTTCCACGGACAAATCGAGGTGTCACCATTTTCTTGCCCTATCATTATTTTGAATCCATCAGGACGGGCTCTAGAATTCTTGGGCCCCGGGCAAGTGTTCTTGTCTCCTCCCTCCCAACCCCTGACAAAACATATATATATAGGAATCAAATTAGGATAGGGAAA
The DNA here is from genome assembly GCA_031002005.1 of Vandiemenella viatica. Lineage (NCBI taxonomy): Eukaryota > Metazoa > Arthropoda > Insecta > Orthoptera > Morabidae > Vandiemenella > Vandiemenella viatica. The sequence goes on along the minus strand of JARYHS010013630.1, from coordinate 3,127,563 downwards.
TGAGCCACCACTTATCTTTAGATGATGGATGTAGGGCGTGAACACACAGAAAAGAAACAAACACAAATAATAAAGTAATTTTCGGGATAAACCCTTCATCAACGGGAGAACATTATGAGAGATGGGCGCAGCTGGAGGCAGTTTGTGTTTGTTTCTTTACTGTGTGTTCGCGCCCCACATCCATCATCTAAAGATAAGTGGTGGCTCATTTCCCTATCCTAATTTGATTCCTTTCAGCTACCTAGTGTCTTGATTTCATTGTTATATATATATATATATATACACCACTTACCTTAGATGATGGTTGCATGGTGTGAACACACAAAAAAGACAAGACCACGAATAACATTGTATAGTACTTTCTACTATATATATACTGAAGAGCCAAAGAAACTGGCACACCTGCCTAATATTGTGTAGGGCCCCCACGAGCTCGCAGAAGTGCCGCAACACGACGTGGCGTGGACTCGTCTAATGTCTCGAGTAGTGCTCGAGGGAATTGACACCACGCATCCTGCAGGGCTGTCCATAAATCCGTAAGAGTACGAGGGATTTCTTCTGAATGGCACGTTGCAATGCATCCCAGATATGCTTAATAATGTTCATGTCTGGGGAGTTTGGTGGCCAGTGGAGGTGTTTAAACTCTGAAGAGTGTTCCTGGAGCCATTCTGTAGCAATTCTGGATGTGTAGGGTGTCGCATTCTCCTGCTGGTTGGAATGCACAACGGACGGATGCAGGTGATCAGCCAGGATGCGTACATACGTGTCACCTGTCAGAGTCGTATCAGAGGTCCAATTTCTGTCCAACTACACACACCCCACACCATTACAGAGCGTCCACCTGCTTGAAAAGTCCCCTGCTGACATGCAGGATCCATGAATTCATGAGGTTGTCTCCATACCCGTACACGTCCATCCACTTGATACTACTGGAAACGAAACTCGTCATACCAAGCAACGTGTTTCCAGTCATCAGTAGTCCAATGTCGGTGTTGACGGGCCCAGGAGAGGCGTAAAGCTTTGTGTTGTGCACTCAGCAAGGGTACACGAGTGGGCCTTCGGCTCCAAAGGCCCATATCGATGATGTTTCGTTGAATTGTTCACACACTGACATTGTTGATGGCCCAGCATTGAAATCCACAGCAATTTGCGGAAAGGTTGCACTTCAGTCACGTTGAACAATTCTCTTGAGTCGTCGTTAGTCCTCTTCTTGCAGGATCGTATTCTGGTCGCAGAGATTTGATGTTTTACCGGATTCTCGATATTCATCTACATCTACATATATACTCTGCAATTCACAAAATTGTGGGTGGCAGAGGGTGCTCAGCACCAAAGCTAATCTCTTTGCTGTGCATTCCAATCCGTAATGGTACGAGGGGAAAAAAGAATTCATATAAGAATCAGTCCGGCACCTTATTTCTCTAATTTTATCTTTCCTGTCCTTCCGACTCAAATAGGTTGGTGGAAGAAGTATTTCACTACACTCAAAAGTGAAAGTTGGAGTACGCATGTTTTCCAATAAGTTTAAACGAAACGTGTGTCGTCTATCTACCAGAGACTCCCAACCTAATCTACAAATCAGTTCTGTGACGCTTTCATAAGGACTGTAGCAAGCGGTCACGAATCGAGCGGCTCTTCTCTGTACTTTCTCAATACTTTCGATCAACCCCTTACGAAACGGATCCCAAATGGCACAATAATAGTCCAAATGTGGACGCACAAGAGATTTGTACGCTATCTCCTTTGTTTGTTCATTACAATTTTTCAAGATTCGACCTATGAATCGCAGCCTAGAATTTGCTCTACCTACTAACGAATTAATGTGTATGTCCCATTTCATATTCCTTTGTACTGTTACTCCCAAATATTTCATAGAATCAACCATATCAATAACTGTATTTTTTAACTCATATTTCTGAACAATTGGATTCTTTTTGTTAGTTATGCTCATTGTCTTGCACTTTTTACAATTTAGAGTAAGTTGCCACTCAGCGCACCAAGCCAAAATAACATCCAGATCGCGCTGAATTTCTAAGCAATCGGCCAAATTTCTTACTTCCCTATAAATAACCGCATCATCAGCAAACAATCTAAAAAGGCTTTTCACTTTGTCTCCGAGATCGTTTATAAAAATTAAGAAAAGAAGTGGTCCAATTACACTTCCTTGAGGTACACCCGATGTAACATCTAGATTAGAAGAACTTTCTCCTTCAACGACAACATACTGCGACCGACCAGTTAGAAAATCCTTTATCCATTCACAAAGCTGATCCGATATACCGTACGCTCGAAGCTTCGCTAAAAGGCGGTTGAGTGGCACAGAGTCAAAGGCTTTCTGGAAATCTAGAAAAATTGCATCTACTTGTGAACCTGCATCGATAACTTTCATTACGTCGTGTGTGAATAGGGCCAGCTGTGTTTCACATGATCTTTTCTTGCGAAATCCGTGTTGATTTGTTGTAAGCAAATTATTATCATCTAGAAAATTCATAATGTTCGAGCATATAATATGCTCCATAACTCTACTACAAACAGATGTTATAGATATGGGACGATAGTTCCCAGGATCACTTCGATCACCTTTTTTGAAAATCGGAGTTACTTGTGCGATTTTTCACTCTGAAGGTACTTTTCACTCTTCTAATGATTTACTGAATATATCCACTGCATACTCTGAAAATACTCTTACTGGAATTCCATCCGGGCCCGGTGCTTTCCCCCACTTCAGGAGCTCTAATTGCTTAATGATACCTGCAGTATCTATTCGTAATGATTCCATCTCCGACTCGCCACGGCGCGGGAAAACGGGAATACTATCCTTATGTTAATTTGTAAATGAATTTTTGAATACAGTATTTAGTACGTTAACTTTATCGCGGCTTTCATTAACCTCGGAACCTTCACGAATTAGTGCTGGAATATTGCTGTTGGTACAATTAACTTTTCGTACATACGACCAAAATTTCTTTGGGTTTTCTGTGAGACTCTTAGAGAGAGAGTTGGAGTGAAAATCGTTAAAGCCTCGCGCATTACATTCTTAATACATCTTCTTAAATCAGCTAAGGTTTCTAAATCGCTGCGACACCCCTTCCTTCTTGAGTGTGCGTGTATTTTCATTTGATTTTTGAGTAATCTTTTGACTTCGCATGTGTACCACGGTGGATCATTCTCCCCCTTTATTGTCCGTTTTGGTATATGTATTTCCATTCCTTCCCTGACTATATGTATAAAACGATGCCACATCTCTTCAACGGTATCCTTTATTGACTTGAAGTTATGGTAATTATTCCTCAGGTAGGTTCTAAAACACTCCTTTGATGCCTTATTGAATCTGTATACAATCCTTCCTTTTTCGCTTGATCATTAATTTGATAGTCGCAATTACCGTTTTGTGATCGCTTATTCCTGTGGTCGTTGAAATGTCAGTGCATAATTCTGGCCTGTTGGTAACCAGCAAGTCTAAAATGTTTTCGCTACCGTTATGACACTGCGTAGGTTCATTAACTAGCTGCTCGAGATGATTATCTGACAACAACTCTAGAATTACTTCAGAAGCTGCCTTATCCCTGCTACCTGTGATGTGAACGTAATTATGCCAGTCAATATAAGGCAGATTGAAGTCGCCTCCTAGAATCATAGCATGATCCTTAAAACGGCTAGCTATACTATTTACATTATTTCTCAACTCCTCAACGATAACTATGTCGGAATTGGGTGGACGGTAGAAGGCGCCTATGATGAGTTTTGACCCAGCAACGTTGAGTTTAATCCATATGATTTCACAGATCGTATCGACGTCTATTTCATTACATGGGAGAAATTTACTCACAGCTATAAATACCCCACCTCCATGAGAATGTAATTTGTCTTTACGAAAAACGTTCATGCTATCTTTAAAAGTTTCGGCGGAACTTATTTCCAGTTTCAACCAACTTCCTGTACCGATAACGATATCCGCTTCTGTACTACAAATAACGCTTTCAAGTTCCGGTTGTTTGTTGCAAACGCTTCTACAGTTAATTACGAGAACTTTTAACTGTCGAGATTCTTTTACGTTGCTCCTACATTCCGGTGTTGTATCTGATTGGGTTGCCCGTAACTGAATTTCGTGTTTCGGGTCTTTCTCCCTCAGCCTAAAAAACCACCCAGTGCATTCCACACGGCCCCTGCCACCCGTGTAGCCGATTCACGTGTGTAGTGCACACGTGACCTATTAAGGGGAACCCTACAAGACTCGACCCTATGGCGAAGATCGAGAAATCTGCAGCCAATGTCATCACAGAAACGTCGTAGTCTCTGGTTCAGCCCCTCAATAAGGCTCTGAACCAGAGGTCCACAATCAACTCTGTCTACGATGCTACAGATGGTTAGCTCTGCCGATATCTTGCGGTCACTGGCCACAGAGTTCACCTTTTCAGCCAGCCGCCGGAAGGAAGAGAGGATAACCTCCGACCCAAGGCGAGAAGCATCGTTGGTGCCATGGTGCACTCGTGAAATGGTCGTTCGGGAAAGTCACCACCTCATCGCTACCTCGGAGATGCTGTGTCCCATCCCTCATACGCCGACTATAACATCACGATCAAACTCACTTAAATGATGATAACCTGCCATTGTACCATCCGTAACTGATCTAACGCCTGCGCCAGACACCTGTTGTCTTATATAGGCGTTGCCGACCACAGTGCCGTACTCTGAGAGTTCACATATATCTGTGTTTGCATACACATGACTATATATTCTTTGGCTCTTCAGTGTATATATATATAGTCAGAAAATTTTAATGTTTGATTTGAATTTAGCCTGGCCTGGGACTGGGGTACTTTTGTCCCCCCTCCCCCAATGCCAGCCCTGGTAGGCATTGTACTCGAGATACTGACTGACCGTGGCTTTGTAGCCCAGTTCCATTACTTCTGTGGCACATCCAGTCACTGCTGTCCCTAATAGATGCAGGACTTGGGAACCTCAGCAATGTTCCCTTCCACACTGAGTGTATTATAAACCAGCTGTCGCCTGCACTTCCTTCACATGGACTATTAATGTGACTATTAAACTAATCACATCACAGTTAATGACACATCACTAGCAAGAAAAAAAGTAGCTTAATTCCTCCAAATAGTAAGACGCCATTTCCAAACTGAAATCGTAATGAGCATTTTGACTATGAGAACTGAATAAATCCAATGAGTTGTGTTCAACAGAGATGGAAAATACTTTGTGCTCACTTTTATCTTAAATTTTTCAGCTTTGAAACCTCAAATCACAGCGAAACCTACCATACTTTATTGGTTATACTTTGCTTGAAACATAATATTTAATTACAACTGCAATGTAGCACACACTCCGGTGGCAATTTCCCTACACACCTTTTCCCCCTTTCCTGCACCCTCCTACATTCAGCCTCTACAAATTTTAAATTGTTTCAACGTTTTTAGTAAATTATTCATCATTTCTCTAGGTAACTTATTCCAATCCCTGACACCCTTACCCAAAAAAGAAAATCTTCCAACACCCCTGTGCCTGAAATTGAGTGCCAGCTTGTGTTCATGGTCATCTTTTCCCTTTCATGCATTACTTTTCATTCTTACACCAATATCTTTCCATGCCTCATCGCCAGTATACGCCTTGTACACTCCCATGACCATCTTCACCCTCGTCCTGTCTTGCAATGAATCACATTCCAGCTCATTTATCATATTTGTTACTGATTGCGTTGTGCGATACTTTCCAGAAACAAATGTAGCAGCCCTTTTTTGCTCCCTCTCCAACTCCTGTATTTGATACTCAAAATGTGGGTCCCATACTACACCACCATATTCAAGCAATGGTCTGACCAACGTTTTGTAACCCAATTCCTTTACTTATTTTACCTCCAGTGGTAGAAGCTGTACATCAAGCTCTGACCCCTGGTTTCTGTGTGAATGTTGCAAACAGAGACAGGCAGAAACAAATTTTAAAAACAGTTGATTCCATTTCTATAGGTGCCCCAAACTCATTTAAAAAAAAAAAACTCCTTAAGGGTACAGACTTTTTTCATGTTACAGTGGAAAGCCAAGAGGGCCTTTTCTTCATGTTTGCTACAGGCCTCGTGCTGTTTTAGTCCAACGCTGAGTATTATTATGTGTATAGCACGTACGGAACCAAATGGCTCATTCTCTATTACACGAAGAAGGATAATACCGAAATATTGTATTTGTGTGTCTGCCTTACGTGTTTCCTCTTGTCGCAACCGTCAGGTTTGGTATGTGCTGGGTTAATTGCCCTTTCCTTTATTATTTATAGACCTGGATATCTGTATTTTATACTTTATATAAACTGCACTGAACAAATTTTAAAATTAAAAATTTGTTAAATGCAAAAGTACATAACTAGAGGAATTTCCAATGTGGCGTAAATTAAACTGACATATAATCTGATACTGTTGATCTAAAAGTCTCAGAGGAAGATCTGTTATGTTTTTTGAGGTATGTGCAAATATTAATCAAAACGCGAAATGTTCAAAAGTGGATTATGACATACTAGTGGTGGGTTATCCATGGGCTCAACTTCGTCGAGGAAGCGAAAGTAGTCGAATCCGACGGCGTCGCTGAAGTGATCGAGCAGGGCCGCTTGCTGACCTTCGGGAATCTCCACACCCGCGGCCTGGAGCGCTTGTCCGAACTGCGTGGGGGTCACGTGCGCCCAGTTTTGTCTGGAAAACAAAACGTGCATTTTGGGACTTACGAACAATAAGCGAAATGTAAAGGCAGCAATGATGTATAGTGAGGTTTATTCTCACTGCTGGTCTTACAGATTGTTTATAATATAATTGTCTGCTTTTATATGTTAGAGAGCATCAATAAATTACGTGGCTCGGGCTAGGGGAAGGGGTTGATTAGAAATCTATGTGGCGGGGGGGGGGGGGGGGTTCGGAGCCAAGCACGAGTCCTGATACAAGTAGATAAACAAATAATACAATTAAATAATAGGTGCTTAGAAGAGAAAAGAAATTACAATTTAGGATAAGGAAATGAACCACCACTTGCCTTACATGATGTTTGTAGCGCATGAACACAAACAACAGACAAAAAGACACATGAGAGTTTTCGGGTTTCAGGGGGTTTGCAGCAGTCAATAGGTAGAGCAGGTTGCATTGTGGCTTGTGAACCAAAGCTGAGGGATAGTTTCGGGATACCAATGCTTGTGAGATGTCTGAACACTCCATAAGCAATTTCTGGTTGGAGCATATACAACTGCCGCGAACGCCAAAATTGTAGGGGAGGGAACGTTTGGTGAGATACGGATGGCGACTGTCGAAATGGAGGTACTGCTGTGAGTTGGTGGGTTTGGTGTGGACTGAGGTGCTGAGGTGGCCATTGGAGAGGGACAGGTCCACATCCAAGAATGTGGCTGGGTGTGGGAGTAGGTCCACATGAAATTCAGTGTGTCATTAAAGGTATTTAAGTCGTCCAGAAAATTTAGAAGGGTATTTTACCGAGCATGGTTAACGCTCTGGCCTCGCATTTGGGAGGACGGCGATTCAAATCCCCATCCGGGCACCCAGATTTGGGTTCTCCATGGTTTCCCCAAATCACTCTTGGCGAATGCCGGGATGCTTCCATTAAAAAAGGCCATGGCCAAATTCCTTCCCGTTCCTTGTCCCCAATCCCTCCCCGCCTCTACGTCGACAAGAAGAAAAGCCATAAGTAAAAAAAAAAGAAGGGTGTTTTCTCCATGTGTCCAGATCATAAATCTATGAACCTCAGGCATAACCAGTATGTAGATATGTTAGCCAAGGAGGCATGTAGCTCGGGCCGAAGCTTAATAACACCCAGCAATACAACTGATTATCATGCAACAATGGTCAGCAATGCATACCACCAATGGACGAGGAGCTGGAATGAATCTAAACAAAACAGAGGCCGACAGTACGCTCTAGTTCAGACCTACCCTCCACGAAAACCTTGGTTTTCAAGATGGAATACTCAACGACGGTACATTACTTCTATTATTCGTATGAGATTCCACCACGGCGCCTTCCGTAGTCATCTTTTTCGCATCAAGGCGGTAAATACACCTTACTGCACATGCAACGGACAGGAAATACAGGACCTTAATCACTTATTTTTCAACTGTTCCAATTTTCAACAACAGCAATCAACATTCATCAAGTCTCTTGTGCGAGCACAGCAGCCATTTCCAACTAACATTGCAGTACTACTCGCTACAAATAATAACAGAATCTATTGTATCATCAAGGATTATATCAAAGACAGTGACCTACATATTTAATGTATTTATATGTATGCATATTTTTACATACTATTAATATTATTACCTTGTTACTTGTTACCAGGCTGACTGTATGGTCTTTCAAGACCTAAGGTCAAATAAATAAAAAAAAAAAAAAAAAAAAAAAAAACCTCAGGAGGGGTTTGAGGGGGACTTTCTCCATAAACATCTGTTCCAGGCGGTCCATAAAGAGATTAGCATAAGAGGGGGCCGTGCGAGATCCATGGCAGTGCCTCGGGTTTGGTGTTAGATATTGCCTTCACAGGAGAAGTAGTAGTTGTTATACATATATATAACATAAAAATAACAATGAGCAGGAAAATGCTTTAGGGCAATAAAACTAAGAAAGGATAGCGAAATATGACCCAACACTTACCACAGGCGAAGGTGGCTGGGAATGATGAATGCAAAAAAGAACAAACACGAGACACGCTCAATGTTTCGGCATATAGACTTATTCTTGCAGATTTACTGGATGGCCGTCATCATGTACACGTCTGGTTCCACCTGGTGTCTCACTGTAAGGCTGTACGCCGGAGTATTGCATGTTCTTGTATTGTTCTTTTCTGTGTCCATTTTTCCACCCGCCTTCATCTGTGGTAAGTGTTGGGTCAAATTTCCCGATCCTTCCCTAGATTTATATATATAACATGTTATTTCTGACAATGTAATGAAAGTAAAGCCACCATTTACCACAGAGAAGGCAGGAGGGTAGTGACGAACACAAAACTTGACTCATTTTACAATATTTTTGCGTTAACCTTATTTATGTACACACGGCAAGGCACTCAGATGTGTTCACCCTGAGACTTGCTGTATGGCCACAGTGGGCAGGAAGGAACAGACGATGTAGGTTCATACCACAATAGTGTCATTCATATCTCATTTTCTTTTTGAACTTGTCATTGACCGCCATTCTTCATCCTTAGTAAACAGTGAGTTCACTTCCTTTATCCTTCACTATACGGTATTAATATTGTCCATAAGCATTTTGTTTACTGTCATTATGAAATCAAATTTTGATAAACTATATTATGTAAACTCAAAACAAGAAAATTTGTGCAAGATAATTTACATACAAATTTCAAAAGTGATATAATTTTAGAAACAAAGAGTGTAAAATTCTGTGGTGTTCAAATAGATGAGAAAGTATCACATTATGACTGAAGGTATTAAGCAGAGCTACTTTTTCAACAAGAGCACTTTCTCAAATAACTGAAATGGTACTTACGGAGCACATCTACTCCTCTTATTTTCATTCAGTTATGTGGTAAATGTTTCGTGTGGAGTGTAGGACCGTATGGGGTGGAAACATAGATGGCACGCAAAGAAGATGTAAATAGGTTGGAAGCTTTCGAAATGTGGATATGGAGGAGAATGTAGAAAATAAGTTGGAAAGACAATAAATAAGGAATGATGGGGTGCTGGAAGGAGTAGGAGAGCAAAGGTCCCTCGTAAAAACAATAAGGAACAGAAAAAGGAACTGGATTGGCTATGTGTTGAGGAATAAGAGCCTGCTTAAAACTGCCCTGGAGGGGATCGTAAACAAGGGAAGAAGAGGTCGACGTTGGAGTTACAGTCACATCTTCAGGAGTGCAAAAAGTGATTACCTCTACATGAGATTTACCTTACTTGGTGAAAAACAGATGCACACAAATATCATCACCTTTTGCCAATAGTGCGCCAAGATTTATCAGCTCCCCCCAGCAGTGTAGCCAGTGAACAATTGCTTATGGTGCCAGTCTAATATATGACGAACACCAGATCAGAGTGCAGAGCATAAAAGCAGTCAGAGTACTTTATATAAAATACATCTCACAGCCACATAGTTTTGAATATTAATTTAATAAAACATAATATGTACTTGTTAATTCTTTTTTTCATAGTGTTCTGCATCCACTTCCGTTTCCATTAAGATTTACTTCTGACGTCTGTCGCATCGCTAGTGCAGCCCACACGTCTGCTGACATCGAGATGTCGGAGCTGTCCTGAGGAATGGATACAGATAGAGAGGAGCGGTAGATGCAGCGACAGGTGGTCGAGGCCTGCTCGCGGCCGAATGAGACGACTGGGGTGTCAGTTCCATAAAGAGCTCTCTCTAAACCTCGTGCACAGCAACCAAGCTGGGGAGCAACTTGTTTTCACAAACAGGAAATAATACAGTTGATTACCAGCAGCAAGTCTTTGTACAGGATAAGCTCGTGTTTCTTCCACTCATGTTGACCGCAGAGATCTAGGATTCTTTCTCTAGGAGTGGCAGTCAGGGGAAAGTAGTACCTACTCAGAATCAACACAGTTACATAAAATAAAATTATTCATTACAAAAACCAAAGCTGAGGAGATAGTGTTTTCATCGCCCACACCTCCTACACTCCGAGCTGACGGCCATTCATTCGGTGTGGTCCACTGCAGACGTGAGTGTTAGCCACTTCATCCTTAATATTCATAGTAAGAGTTGTGCTCAAGATAATGTGTTTATCTAGGGTCCCCCTGCCCCCCGACATAGCGCACTTTCCTTCAAGTGTGGGCTATTTTATCCTCCAATTTCAAATTAAGATTGCCTCACCAATTTCTTCTTTTTGCTTTATTGTGTTTGTCAAAGCTATAAGAATCTTTAGGTTTACATTTTGCTTATCACATACAGGAGTTGAAAGGTGTGCAAAGAACAGCAGCTAAACTTCTTTGTGCAAATTATCGCAGGACCCAGTCAGTAACTGATATGATAAAGGAGCTGGATTTGGAGTCATTGCAGGAAAGGAGGAGGGTGAAGAGAGAGCTGAAAATGTACAGGGCATATGTTGGTGATGTGGATTGGAGGGATATTGGTAAAAGAATTAGGAATAGCAACCGAAGAGATGAATAATTTACCAAAAACACTTAATTAATTTAAAATTAAAATGCGTAAATCTGAAAAGTAAATGGGGAGGAAGTAAATACTCCAGTTATAAAATATTAAAAAAAGGGGGGAGGGTAATTAAATGATTAGGACAATTGCCACCAAAGCGTTAGGTGCATTGCAATTAAAATCTTATATATAAAAATCAATGTTTGTTTGTTCGTCTTCTATGCATTCCTATACCATTTATCAGATTGCAATGAAACTTTGAAGAGTTTTCGAGTGTGCGTCTGCGAAGGTTCCTGTGAAAAAAAAATTCAAAAAAGTCACCCCCTATTCCCCATAACACCCCATAATTTAGGCAAAACCACATTTTTTATACGATTTAGATAGGAATTTGTACACTTATACTTTAAAACAAACAGAAAAATACTGCCTACATACGGTTTCCGAATATCAATCCCCTCGCCCCCTTTCCACCCCCATAATTTTTTCACCCCATAATTTAGGCAATACCACATTTTTTATCCGATTTAGATAACAATTTGTACACTTATACTTTAAAACAAACAGAAAAATACTGCCTACGTATGGTTTCCGAATATTCATCCCCTCTCCCCCTTTCCAACCCCATTACGTTTTTACCCTATAATTTAGGCAAACCACATTTTTTATCCGATTTAGATAAGAATTTGTACACTTATACTTTAAAACAAACAGAAAAGTATTGCCTACGTATGGTTTCCGAATATTCATCTCCTCTCCCCCTTTCCAACCCCATTACGTTTTCACCCCATAATTTAGGCAAAGCACATTTTTTATCCGATTTAGATAAGAATTTGTACGCTTATACTTCAAAACAAACAGAAAAATACTGCCTACATATGTTTTCCAAAGCGCATCCTCTCTCACCCTTTCCAACTGAAAATGAATGAAACAGCAGTTTAAAATTTATATGTAAATATTTTTTCATTTAATCTATGTGCCTACTCAAGTCCAGCAATAGTGAAGCATTGCCGGGTCAGCTAGTTAATAATAATTGTTTCACATGGTTGTTGCCGGTGCCAATTCTAACTTCAGAAATCTATTTGCTAAAGCATTCTGAAGTAGCCTTAGCGCACAGGCCGTGAACACTTTTTCTACTCCAAATTTTTCAGAACTTATAAGTAAAATCTTTGTTAAATATTTTATGTTATCATGTGTCACCGTGCAAAAATCCATTTTGCTTTATTTTTTTTATAACCTTGTAAGTGTTCCAGACTTTAGTATATTTAAAATAGTTTAAATTTAGTACTGCAGTTCTTTATTTTTTCCGATTAAGTTCATTTATATTTTAAAATAAAGCTTGTATCGATCTTTCATTGTGTATTTATGTCATTTTATTGGTTTTATGTAAATGTTTCTTTTTGTATTAGTAGAATACTTGTTTAAATCCACTCTTTGCTCAGTTCAAAGTTTGGCGTGTTGACTACCTTTACTTTTTAAAATACATAATTTCAAAAATTGTTAAAAATGTATTTAGAAATGAATCAAATTTTGGATTATTAACCTATAACGTGTACATTTCTAACCAGGTTTCACTGTTTAAATGATCTATGAAATATTTTATATTATTTTCAATACCGTAACATTTGTTTTGTACACCCATTTTTTTTATCTGTATTCTTATATCGGAAAAAATAGCCGGGAACCGTGATCAGATATACCTTTTATTACCGGCAGTATGCCACGATAACTAGGTTAAAAGTTATCTACAAAAAAAAAAAAAGAAACTATCAATTGCAACTAGGGTTGCCAGATACAGGATTATAATTTTCAGGACAATTGTGGGGTTTTTAGTGATATACGATTATAATTTCCGGGACATTTTTGGGGTTAAAAAGGTAATTTAGTGGTATGTTTAAGGAGTAAACAAATATTCAGTTTAATTAAGAAAGTTGCATTTTAGATAAAAACTATGTTACATAACATTATATATATATATCTAAATATATAGCACCTCTTTTAAGATTATTAATTCAACTTTGGTTGAAAATCACTACGTCATAGTTGAACAGTCTATATATATATATATTGTCTCTGGTCGTGGGTAAGGTAGAGCGCTCCTCTACCTCCCGCTGAGAGCGCGACATGGCGACAGTGGTATCTTAAGTTTGAGAGAGAAAAAAAGAACTGGTATACGATACGGGAATTCCGGGACAATACGCTTAATTCCTGGACACGGGGACAAGAAACAAAATGCCGGGACACTAATTGCAACACAACTGTCATTTTGTTTCTTGTAACCCTATTTATTTGTTATTAGAAACAAGTCTGACTGTGAAAAAAACTTACTGAAATTGATTAATATTTAAGAATAAGACTGAGTTGCAGTTTACTTGTCGTAGTCCCTGAGGCAGGGCCGCAGCTCGACCTGTCGCACTCTGAGCTGCTCCCTGACGGCGTCCAGGGCCGCCCTGCACAGGGCCGAGGGCGCCTCCGAGGGCTCCTTGGCGCCCCTGCGTGGCAGCGAGTCCAGGCCCTCGGGAGGGACGTCGAGCACGAAGTCGGGGTACTTCTCCAGCTCCCGCGTCGTGAACACTGCGGCACGAGGTACACACACGTTGACCGCAACACAGACACGTCTCGTATCTATTTTCTACCACATTTCCTGTTTCGTGATAACGGTTCAACATTTTAAAATAACAGGATCAGTCAATAATGATTAACAATGCAGTTATAAAAATCACTTTAAGAGTATTCATTTTTCAACATAGTATCGTTGCTCCACCATTATAAGATCCTCTTAATGACTCGAGTGAGAGCGTACCAGGTCCGAATGTGAAGTCCATGCCTCGCTGTAGAAGGCCCCCGTAGCATTTGCTAACTCCTGCTACGTGGCTAATCCAGTACTGCATCAGAGTAGTCTTCTGTGAATTATTCCAAAGGCAGAATTGTGTCTAATCTGTACACGGTTTAACACTTTACCGAAATCTGTTTTTCTGTTCAACAGAAACACATCATAAACTAGTTCAGTATTATCGTCAGTACTATCTGTATATGCCATCCTGTGACAGACCACCATTACGGAAATCTTTAATGGGTTTCAACCTATGGTTCTCCCCTTGTACTTGTAGTGAACAAGCGGCTATTCACCACAGATAAGGTAGAGTTCTTCTCCGATCATTCAATCACTCTGTCGCGTGGGTGTGATCGGCCGAGCGGAAACCTTTCAATTTCCCACTTAATACGACGGAGTGGAGAGAGGGAAGCTGTGGTTGTTCGCCTTGGGCACCTACCTGCCCCTTAGAGAGTAGTCTGCAGGCATATTGCCAAGGAAGTAACTGAGTCTTAGCTACTGAGAAACTATAGAAACAGCGTAATCTCACTGATTAGCATTAAACATTTACATAAATATTATCATACATCTTTATTTACGGAGAGGTGACTTATCTCTTAGGAATGACAACAACACATGTTAATAACTACTGGTTTATTATACTTGAAGACAGATTGGCGTACATGTTACACTATTGGCTACATTGATCAAAGGAATGATTTGTCACTAGAATTACTTTATGCTGATTGGTTAATACTCATTGATCTTCCATTGGTGAACTATTACTGACTTTGCGCTATACTGATTGGTTGACATATTAACTATATTTCATTGGTAGACTGATTACAGGGCAAGGCACATTAAACCCTATCGAAATGAGTGACTGTCGGCGAATGCATTAGAATCCTATCTAGCGGTGGACATACTGTTATGAAGACGAACACGCGTGCAGTGGATCAAGCAAGCTTTAAGTACCTGTTAGGTGATGGTGTTGAACGGTGCGTCCATGGATGGATATTCTTGGATGTTGTCCAGTCCGTGGTGGAAGTTGGACTCCCGAGTCCGTGGTGTAAGTTGGACTGCCTAGAGCGGTGGCTCCATGTCTACAGGAAAACTCATTAGGGATTCTGGTGGGGATAAAAGGTGATGTTAATTGGCTCGCTAGGACTAAGTGGAGATGGTCAGGGCGGAGTTATAGTGCGAGTAGTGGGGACTGCATAGTGTGGTGGTTTCCAGGCTGACATAAGCTTCGCAAAGCTATTCTATATGCTGTGGGTTCCCTCTAGTAAGCACTCCCACACAGTCGGGAAACTGCTGCGGTATACAGGCTGCTGAAATTTCAGTGAGGCGCAGCCTGCGATAAGAAACTGGCATAACGCGGTCGTAAGCTATGTACTAAGTTACAGGCGTGGGTAGCGGAGTCTGGATACGTGCTCAACCTGAGACCTCCGTGCTTCGTTACAAAAGATAACATTGCCGCAGCGTGAGATCTGGCTTGCTGGTGCAACTGGATGTGAATCGGAACTACGATGAGTTTGAATAAAGGCTTCAAATCAATAACCTATACCTTAGAATACGCGAACCCGGTTAGTTTTACCAAAGATATGTGATTGTGTGATCAGAGATATTATGTTCCTATTATTACTTATTGCTAGTAATGAGCAGGTAATCAGTGATACAAGTGAAAAATGTGGTTCAAAGAATAGAGTGACTTTAATAAATTAAATGAAAAGAGTACATGAACAAACACGTAAATAACTGAAGATACTGCATAAAAATAGCTCTCATAAACTGAAATCCTTACTAATAAAATCCTGTCACTCGGAATATCCTTGAAGGGTATAAAACGCATTAGCCTTTACCTAATAAATTCTTCATGTCGACCGCCGATGTGGTCGGTCATGAAGCTGGATGAAAGACTGCCTGGAGCGCCCTCTCGGACAGAGAAAGTCACGTGAAGTTAGGAGCCCTTACGAAGTGTTTCAGAGTTACGGTCCCCTCGCTTCCCTTCAGCTCTGCTGCGTTACATGGCTGAAAGCTTGCGAAAAATTATTCCGAGTGAAAATTACTATATTCTGTAGCTTAAATTCCTCAATCCACTAAACCCTCAAGACTATAAAAAAATGAAGTTGTGCAAACAGAAAGTAGAGCAACCATGTTTTAACTGTCTGTCAGTGGCAACTGAACCTATGTGATGAAGTCGAACTTTCACTGCTGTGATTTGGCAGCAATGTTTAGTGACAGTAAAAAAAAATTATAAGTCCATTATACACAAACTTACTCAAACAAGTTAGGGTAGGAAATGCAATATCAAAAGAAACAGGAGTGGACATGGGAGTTCCACGGGGTAGCATATTGGGACCATTGCTATTTGTTATTGTAATGAATGATTATATTAATGGAAGTTAGATTGTTTGCAGATGACAAAATGTTAAATAAAAGAATCAAATCTGTAGAGGACTGTGAACAGCTGCAGGGTGATCTAGATAGGATAACTAGCTGGGTAAGTCAACATGGGATGAAGATAAATGCAAAGAAGAGTCAGCTTATTAGATACACAGATAATTGATTATGATTATAAAGTGGGGAAGGAGCTACTTATTGAAAACTCGAAATGTAAATACCTCGGCATAACGTTTGATAGCAGACTTAACTGGGCAAGACACATTGGACAGGTGGTAGGAAAAGGGTTGAAAATCGTTCACCTGTTTGGTGGAGTGATGAAGGGATGCATTAGAGAAGTAACAGAACTGGTGTACAAGACTTTGGTCAGATCATGCCTGGAATATGGTGGTGTAGTATGGGACCCACATTTTTAGAATCAAATACAGGAGTTAGAGAGGGGGCAAAAAAGGGTTGCTAGACTTGTCTTCAGAAATTACTGCAGAAAAAATTGGTAAGTAATATGATAGAGGAGCTGGAATGGGATTCATTGGAAGATAGAAATAGGATGAAGAGACTCATAGTAGTGTACAAGACGTATATTGGTGTTGAAGTGTGGAAAGATATTGGTGGGAGAATTAAGGGAGGTGGTTGGAAGGGTAAAGATGACCATGACAACAAGTTGGCATAAGGGTGTGGGAAAATTTTCTTTCAAAGTAAAAGGTGTATGGGATTAGAATAAATTATCAAAATAAATTATGAATATTTTACCAAAAACACTGAAAGAATTTAAAGTTCAAACTAGTAGAGGGTAAAAGTAGGTAGGAAGAGGAAAGGGTGAACAACGCGACCTAAACAATGACAGCCAAGCTAATCTATTCAGCAATAACTAATAAAGATTACACTAAAATGACGGCTGAATTCCATACATTGTAAAGGTTTAACTTGTTAAAATAATCAAATGATTGTTGTTAGACCTATCTCGATTTGCGTAGAAGTCAGAATGTACACACTTTGACAATAAATTTGGACGCCGCTGAAAAATTCTATCACTCCTATTTTGCACAATCTGTCACGCACCGCGGTCCACGTCGTCCCTGAAGGTCTGCCAGCAGACGCGCGCCTCGTCGTTGGGGTCGCGGTACACCTCCGCCAGCAGGTGCATCTCCGCGTCGGACAGGTACATGCGCTGCGTGCCCGCCAGCCCCAGCGCGTCGAGCGCGCGCCGGAACTGCGCGCGGCTGACGCGGCCCGTGCGGTGCGGGTCCTGCCCCGCGAACGCGTCCGTCGTGCGGATGCCCTCGCTGCGCACGTGGGCCTGCAGCCGCTGCAGCACGCGCGCGAGGCCCTCGTCGGGCAGCGCGGCCTGCAGCGCCGGGTGCCTCACCTGCAATGGGCCTCTCATATACAGTAAGGGAGATGAAAAGATCATTTGCCGATGATGCTATTATTCATCGTGAAATCACAACCCAGGACGACTGCGCTTTGTTACAAGACGATATTATGAAAATAATTGCGTGGTGTAAAGATTGGCAGTTGGAGTTAAACGCTAAAAAGTGCCAAGTCATGCGTGTAAGTAAAAAGGTGAAACCATTTAGCTTTGAATATACTATTAATGGCACTGTGCTTAGAACGGTAGATTCCGCTAAATACCTAGCCGTTACCATTCGTAATAATTTGTCGTGGAATGAACATATCGAGAATGTAATTGGGAAAGTGAACCGTATGCTCTGATTTCTAGGTCGTAATTTAAAACAATGCACTCCGGAAGTTAAGTCGATTGCATAGAAGTCACTAGTGCGTCCTCACTTGGAATATTGTTGCTCTGTATGGGGTCCCCATCAAAAGGGGTTAATGGAGGCATTAGAGAGGGTCCAGAGAAGAGCCGCCCGATTCATGACAGGTATATATAGTTGGAGGGAAAGCGTAAGTGCGATGTTGAAGGAGTTAGGTTGGGAAGACCTGGAACACCGAAGGCGTTGCTCTCGACGGAAGCTAATTGAAAAATTGTCGACTGACGTATTTCGGAATCACAGTAAACAAATATTGCTACCAGCAACATTCATATACCGGAATGACCGCGAAAATAAGATAAGTGAAATCAGGGCCAGAACCGATTCTTTTCTGTACTCATTTTTTCCACGAGCGATTTGGGAATGGAATAGAAAGGATTTACCGGGCCACTAAACTTAAAATTTGACAGGAGTAGCTTTCGATAAAGTACTCCAGCCATCCTGATCTGGGTTTTCCATGGTTTCCCCAGATCGCTCCAAGCGAATGGTGGGATGGTTCCTCACAATATCCCATGGGCGCCTCCTGCCATATCCCGTATATCCCTTCCAAACTATTACCTTCCTTGATAGTTGCAATGCACCCTCCGCCACACACTTTTAGTCAATCCCGGAGTAATAGTAATAGAATATTCTGGATTCATCTGCAGTATCCATCGCAAAATCACAGAAAACATCATTTCTCGACATGGTTTTATTTTTTAGCTTGTCAGCAAATTTAGTGTCGAGTCGAGTATAAAGTGCAGATTGTAATGACAGTACTCATACAATGAATAAAACAGAGTGGTGATTGCCCACAATAAGTTTTATTATTACGCGCGATAAACCGTCTAGACTTGTAATCACCAACGGCTGTTTCCTAATCCTTTATGAAAGCGGAGGTCAAGGGACGCGCCAACCTGTAGACAGTAGGACGATAGGTGATCCTCGGCAGGTGTTACGCCCGAGCGAACACGCCAATTCACAAAGCTTTACGGTCGGATAGTGACAGCACTTGACGCAAGGGAATTAAGTGGATTTCCTGCTAACGAGGCCGGAAAGTCAGAGCCGAAAATGTACGGACAACTACCGATATTAACGGAACAAAATTGACGCATCTCTGTCCAGAAAACCAGGAAAGTTTGGTGACACGGATGAGAGCGACATATTTTAGAACATGTGATTGCTGTTATTGAAATTCTGTCCAGGGAAACGCTGCGATTGTCCGAGAGGATGCAATGGGGACGGGGGGGGGGGGATGGAGAAGCGATCTTCGCGGGAGACGTGGTCTTACGGTTTCAGTCACCACGGCGCATGGACGGGAACTGCGAGATGATGGCGTTCAAGAGCTGAATTAGACCGCGCAGGCTGACGACTGCCAGATGAGTCGTTGCAATGCTGTCGACGTTAGCTGCAACTGATAACAGTACAGTGGTCGATAGTTTGCCCGACACAGTGTGTTGCACAAGGTGTTGGATACCTGAGGTGTGAAGCAGACTCGGCCCAGCTCGGGACGAGGCAGTTTGGGCAACTCTGCGGTCAGCACTCTCCCCGGGAACTGCGCCAGCGTGTCCTGCCAACACAACAAAACAAAATACAACAGCGGGACACAACCAGCAAGATAGGTATTAAATTCACACTAAAGCTACCGTTACGTTAAATGGCAAATGATCTCTGGAAGTCATATCTTTGCCCATGACTTTTAGACTTAGCGAATGCACTGCAATGTACAGTTGTACGAATCGTAAGAACGGATGAAAAATTTGAAGCAGACTGCAAGAACAGTTTTTGGTTCATGCTGCATTTCCATAGCTGCAGTAAACATCAAAAGGTAATAATACTTATGTCTTGCATGAGAATTTTTATAGATCAACCCACATTGCGAACGACTTTATATTCTCAAATAATATCGTCCAAAGAACAGATTTACAATTTTGCAGACCAAAAGGACGATTACTCCATGAACCGTTATGATGGCAGAGGAGTTATGAGGTTTCAGTGTGAGGCGCTTTCGCAGCGCTGGGGATTGCGGTCGCTTCCCGAGGTCTGTGTTTCACACCACATCCGCTTCCGACACGATGCATTTTCCTTCACACAAATCACGTATTCCAATTGCGGATAGAATTGTCGGAGGGTGTATCCTTTTCAATTTTTGTCCCAAAGTGACAACCATAACAGAATTGCATTAAATTTGAAAGTGTAAAATGCTTTTTCCTGTCCGTTAGCCGCCATATTACAAACACTGACGCCTAGCGGCGAAAACCGTAACTACTGGATAGCGGGCGATACAGAACCTCTACCGATTCGTGAAACAATCACGTTGCTATGTTTAATATAAGGTTGTACAACCAATTTTGGAGACGGCAACAATTTCGATTCCATGTTATTATCATTATTAAAATTTTAATTGCGATGGAGCTAACGCTCCGGTGGCAATTCGCCTAGTCATCTGATTAACCCAATTATTTTATTACTTCAAAATTTTCTTTTATAATTGGGGTTTTAAATTCCTCCCCCGTTTACTTTTCCGATTTAAAATTTTTAATTTTAAATTCCTTAAACATTTTTGGTAAATTATTCATCACTTCACTTAGTAATTTGTTCCAATCCCTGACACCCTTACCACTCCTTTATGCATGAAATTGGGCGCCAGCTTGTAGTCATAGTCATCTTTCCCCTTATATGCACTATTCCTAATTCTTTGACCATATCCATCCAAGCCCTATCACCAACATATGCCCTGTACATTCCCAGCACTCTCTTCAACCTCCTCCTTTCGTCCAATGACTCCCAATCCAGCTCCTGTATCATATCAGTTACTGACTGGGTCCTGCGATAATTTCCACAAACAAATCTAGCTGCTCTTCTTTGCACACCTTCCAACTCCTGTATTTGATAACCAAAATGTGGGTCCCATACTACACCACCATATTCAGCCAATGGTCTGACCGAGGTTTTGTAACCCAATTCCCTATCATCTCTGGTACATCCTCTCATCACCCTCTCCAGTAAGTGAAGGATTTTGTAACCTCTCCCACCGCCTGCCCAATGTGCTCTGCCCTGTTGCGTTTGTTATCAAACGTTATGTCAAGATAGTTTACACTTCAAGCTTTCAACGAGCAATTCTGACCACACCCTATAATCATAATTAACATTTAATTTTTCATCTGTGTACCTAACAAGATGAGTCTTCTTGGCATTTATCTTCATTCCCTGCTGACCTACACATTTAAATATAACCTGCGGGCCAGCTAATACTTGCCTAGTTACAATAGTTTCTTAAATAAACCAAAGATACAAGTAACATAGCTAAATTATAATCAAAAAGTAAAAACAAGAAGTCAATGAGACCTATGCAGAGGTTTTTATAAATATAATCAGAAAGTAAAAGGCATCAGAAGTTTACGGGCTAGCATATTCTAGACCGCTGCTGTTGGGTTGGGTAGCCTTGGTACGGTCCTTATTGTGTAGCGACCATACTCACCCCACCGACGTCGAGAGCTCCTTGGCGCTCGAGGTCTCTAATGACGTTCTCTATGGCCGTGACGAAGGCGACGTAGTTGACGGTGTAGCTGTCCTTGAGGAACTTCTTGAGGACCAGCAGGAACTCGTCGGGCGCTATCTGGATGCCCATGAAGGCCAGCACGCGCGAGAAGTGGCTGATCGTCACCGTGCCCACGTTCTTAGCCACCTGCAACAAAGTGGTTACTGAACAACGGCTTCGAAATATCGTGTGGATGACAACCTCCAATTAGGAACATGTAGCCTTCCATTAAGGAGACATGGTAGATTCCATGGGATGATCCTAGATAGCCGGCTCAGCTGGAATCATCACATAGATCACCTGGATGCAAAAGTTGACGCACGACTAAATACCGCCTCTGATGACCTTAGCCGTCGACGAGGCGTTAAGCCATAAGTAAAAGAAAGACTAAATATAATAAGAATGGTTGCTGGTACTTGGATATGAACCACACACAGTTGACACAATAAACAGAAAAATAATTAACCAAATGAAAAAAGAACAACTAGTAAAGAATACAACCAAACTGCAACCACACAAATCCCATAAAAAAACACATCTCTAATACACACAGTTCAAACAAACACACAAACCATACGGGATAATTAATATAAATAGAAATGGTACTCAATGACATATTCTAACAAATACACACACCGAATCGCAAACATTTTCAAAAAACAAGGCATCAACATTGCACTGTGAACTGACAACTCAGTGCAAAGATAAATTAAACCCCTTTCAGACACAAACAAATACTACAACTCAGGCATTTACCAACTCACCTGTCAAAAATGTAAAGCAACATACAAGGGGGAAACACGAAGACAAATCCAAATCAGATACAAAGAACACATGAGAGCGTTAAAATACAGTAACCATTCCACATTCGCCGAACACTTTATAGAAAATGACCATTCACCAACAAACATAAACACAGATCTGCAAATTCTCACTATCAACAACTACAGACACAACACACTTACTATACAGGAAAACTTTTATATTTAGAAAGTAAAAAATGAAGGAAAACAGCTACTAAAC
Organism: Vandiemenella viatica; assembly: GCA_031002005.1. Lineage (NCBI taxonomy): Eukaryota > Metazoa > Arthropoda > Insecta > Orthoptera > Morabidae > Vandiemenella > Vandiemenella viatica. The sequence goes on along the minus strand of JARYHS010013630.1, from coordinate 3,104,923 downwards.
GACCAGGTAAACTTCACAAATAAAACGTTACTCAATCTAACATACACAAACTCGACCGACAAAACAAAATAAACACAAACTCTAACAAACCCCCACACACATATACATCACACAGAAATATAAAACACACTAACAAGATCATCACGCATTTTTTAAAACTCGCGCTATCGGCACGAGACATGACTTATACAAACAAAATGGTCACAGCAGACAACCGAAGGACGCGACAGCGCACTAGAGACAAGACATAAACAAACCAGCTGGCCCCAACAGACGACTGAATGATGAGAAAGCACAGTATTGTACATCTGATACAAGCGAAACATGCTTTGTACAAGAAAACGGAGCTGCGGAGCTGCATACCATAAGTAAGTAACTATCAGCTATAAAAATATCTCATGCTCACAATTATGTAATAATAGGATAAAAATGTATATAAAAATTGTAACGCTGATTTGTCGCTGATGATGCCTCGATGAGAGGTGAAACGCGTACGACGCAACAATAAATAAATTAAACAGTTGCGTTGGCGTTGTCTTTCAACATGGCCTGCAGCAACACTGCATAATAAGAATGGTTGCTGGTACTTGTTGGGGCTCCTGTATCGAGCACTGATCAGATCGCTACTGGATTATGTATGGTAGCGTGTTCTACCTCAAAGCCAGACAAGACGCGCTGTCTCAGAACCTGCGAGGGAGCTATTCGCCTTGCCTGTTGAAGTAGGGGAATTACCTCTTCATATCCGGCGAAAATTCCTCGCCGAAAAGTTTCTATCGAAAAATTTACATGGACGTTTTAAGGTGATAGAAACGCTAACCAAGACTATTATAATGCTAGGCTCCCACCTCTTAATGCCTATTCGTTCTGGAAATATAGCAAAGATAAAGTCGTATCCTAAAAAAAACACATATATCTTGAACCCTACTAACTACGTCTAGAAACAAATCATGTGCATTTTTGAAATTAGACAGAAATCCAAACATTAATCAGAAAATAATCAATTACATTTCAACGTGACATAAATCATATAATATTCTCATGCTATAATCTAAACATCATCAGGATAAAATGATAAGCGAAATAGCCAGAATGCGAATCCCTCCATCCACAAATTTTATCTTACTCCTGGCCAGCGACTTTAAAAGGGTATAATCGCATATTTAAAAAAAAAAAAAAAAAAAAAAAAAACGGGGCTATTTAATTTTAAATGTTCTTTTGTCTTCTCGATAATTTATCCACAAAATTTTACATATGATACATTTATTTAACGAAATATGTTTGTTTAAGTAATAAAGTGTTCAGTAGATTTCTCCACCATAAAACGTATTTTTATGAATGAAGTGAACTGAACACATTATATGCACAAAAGGTCTGAAACTGTTGCATATCTGAAAATTGTTCTTATGAATGTTAATTGTATTATGTATGTATTCTGTATACCTAGACGAAGGTACTTTTATCAAATTAAATTTTACAAACTTTGTATGTTGCAATGAATGTATACCAAGAAGGTTGAACTTATAATACATAAGATGGCTGTATGGTCTCTTTTACCGATGGCCAATAAAATAATTATCGTCTTTCGGATAAGGATTCTGCGGCCGTCTTTGTTCATGGTTAATATATTTTCCAGTTATGCCGCGTTGTTTATTTCACAATCTCAGCTTTGGGCTGCCATCCTACAGCCTTCGTCAGAGATACTGTTTATGTTGACATAGCAACGAGGGCCAAGCATGGAGGAAGGAATAATATGGAGGCGACGTAAGAGACCTTTGCCACGCATTGGAGTGAAGCAGGCCGGCGGAGGAGTGGGGGGGCATGGCCGGAGTGGTGGGGGCTTGACCGCTTCCCAACAAACACGGGGAATATGTACAAACACCTCAAGGGGACTCTAGGATAAACGTGACGCCGCAATCTGGTGATGGATTATTATGTAACTCGATGAGACAAATAAAAAATGAAGAATAAAATTTTTGATATCCTGCTTAGTTTTCGAGATATTCTGTCTCAAATGTGAAATGGTTTTGGTTGAAATTCAGAAGAAAAAATTATTCAAAGTCAAATTTTATGATGAATTTTTATTTAAAAAGACGAGACAAATAAAACATAAAGAGTAAAATTTTTCGATATTTCACCTAGTTCTCGAGATATACTGTCTCAAAAGTGAGGTGTCTTGAGTTGAAATGCAGAAGAAAAATTTCGCAAAAGTCAAATTTAATGATGGATTCTTATGTAACACGACGAAAAAACTCGATAATAAGGAATAAATGTTTTCGATATCTTGCTTAGTTTGGGGGATATACAACATCCAAATTGAGGGGTTTAGGTTTGGATGCAGGCTGGACCAAAAATTAATTCTGTCAAAGCCACAATGATTACATGGTTGACATGCAGAATGGATATTTCAGTTTTATTACTACCACTTGTGGTTAGTCTGAAATGTGTCCTAGACCAGAAAAAAAGTAAGAGGACCCACTCTAGGGATGAGCAACCCAGACATTTTGTAGGCTGGTACCAGAAATAAAATGTTTATTCAGTCACCTTAATGAACATTCTCTTGATCAAGATGTGTTGTCTAATTTCACAGCCCTACTTATTAGGACAATTGTAAAAAAATTATCTCTCAGTTAGATTTAGATACGGGGGGGGGGGGGGGGAGAATGTTGTACAAAAAAAAAAAGAGACTAAATTAGAAACATTCCCCAAATTGATTTTGTTCAAAGGCCAATAACTTCTTTATTTATGAAGCCCATTTTTATTTCTGCATGAACCTGTTTCGACATAAATAGATGAGAAAGATTTCAAAATCGGTAAAAATAGGTATAGACTTATTTACAAACAGAAACAAGTCTTATATGAAGCTTTAAAAATAACCTAAGTCAATGGCCTGAAATAGCTATTTAAAAAATTAATAAAACTCACAGCTTCTCACATAACAGTTAATTTCATCATCCATTGTCAGTATAATCAGCAACGTGACGAAAGAAATCGTAATAGTAAATTCACTGAATCGCGAAGTAAAACACGCCCCTTTAAATCTCATTTTAAACACTCGTTAAAAAATAATGCTAGTCTATTATGTGCAAAATAGCAAGTTTGCTGATTTTCTACACTACACCAAGAAAAATTCTAGAACAAAGTCATCCCACTGAGAGCTATGACTAAATATTTATAGACGTGCTGCAAAGTTTGCGGTGTCTACCGCTCACTTCAACAACGATATTTACAATTCAACTTACTTATGAAATGATATTCCAGGTTCTTTCCTGTCTGGCCTATTTGTGCAACCGTACGCAACACAAGCTGGCATTTTTAAACACTTATACACAATACTAAATGAAATAATCACTGCATCTACCACAATGTGAACACCTTAATTGTTGGGAAGCGCCATATGGTCGCTGCCGGTGCTGCCACCATGCGGGAGAGTTTAGTGCTTGCTTCACCGATTTAACGTCACTTCTCCTCCATATAATTCCTTCCTCCATGGGGCCAAGTATCGCAGACTAAAAGGCCACTATATTCGTTAATGTGGTTAGCATTTTTTTTTTTTTTTTTTTTTTTTGACTTATGGGTTTGCGCGTCGTCGACGGCTATTAAGGTACATTGAGGAGGGATGGGACTGGGGACAAGGAACGGGCAGGAATTGGAATTAGGCCATGGCCTTTTTGAAGGAAGCTGTCGGGAAAAGCGAGCTGGGATTTAGTTTAATGAAAGTTGTAGTTTCTTTTTAAACTGGAATGCATAAGTTTATTTCTGCTGATTGTATATAATCAACCACCAACTTCAACTGATATGACTGCTTACTAAAGTACACACATCACTTAATTTGACCGTGGATAAGGCTAATACAGACTGGTCGCCAAAGATACAGATCCAACTACGATAACGTAGACCCAGGCTTGAGCAATATGTTTTCCCGATCTAAGTCAGCGCTTCACTTAAACAGTTCAACTTCATGTATAGTTCTCCAAATTGCTTAAAACCTTCATTACTCATCAACTATAACAGTAAAGTTACTCTACTCGTTTTTCAGGAGCTTAAATTGCCGTCCCACGTGCATTACGCTACATACACCAATTCGTATGCTTACTCCATCACATAGTGTCTTTTTATCTGCTGCGTTGTAGAATTATTATTTTCATTACTAATACAGGGTGTCCAGAAAAGGACTCCCTGATTTCAAAATTAAATATCTCGAAAACAAAGATCGATAGAGGAATGCAGTAAACGGTATGTTTATCGTGACAGCTGTAAGAAGTGTATACAGCAGTTTGAAATAATAGTTACAAAAGCTGCTAACAGATGGTGCTGTAATCGCCATACGTAATACCTAAATAGTGATCCGAAGCTCAGGGCGATCAGTTCCACCATTCTGTAGTGCCAATGTGAACATTTTGAAAACATTGTGATGTGATTGTTTGCAAAGATTGTTTTCATACGATTATTTCACTTATGTATGCTGATATGAGCTGTACAGCGCCATCTGTTAGCAGCTTTTGTAACTATTATTTCACACTGCTGTATACACTTCTTACAGCTGTCACGATAAACATACCGTTTACTGCATTCCTCTATCGATCTTTGTTTTCGAGATATTTAATTTTGAAATCAGGGAGTCCTTTTCTGGACACCCTGTATTAGTCATGAAAATAATAATTCTACAACGCAGCAGATAAAAAGACACTATAAGCATGACATTTCTCGTATTGAATTCCTTATTCTCTGACGCGGCAGTGCTCATCATGGAGGAAGGAAATATTTCTTTCCTCCCTGGTGCTCATGCTCCGCCCATGCGCACTTTGATGCAAAGACAATAATAATATGCTTTGATGCGAGATAATTGTGTACCCTTTCGCGGCAACACAGCTACTGTATTATCCGCTGTAATTTAAGCTCACGTTAAACAGCTAGTATTCACTACATCGTTTTGAGTTAGTTCTCATTTCACGTTACGTTTAATATGCATGTATGTATAAGTGTAAATATTTTGTTTGTTAGTTGCTTTTTGTCTATTTACAATCATCCGACGTAGATCGTTTCATTATATTCTATTATCACTATCGCAGTAATGAAATAAATATGGAATCATGTTTATGCGATACAGTGAATGTATTAATGGGCGTGCAATAAAAGCTATAATTTTCCTGCAGAAATATTAGCGTTCGCCTTTACAGTAGAGCACGGATGGCCAACCCGCGGCCCGCGGAGCTGTATCATTAATTCATTATATACGTAAACTTTGACTTTCAATGGTGATATCTACACTAAGTTAAGCTGATACTCAACCAAGATCATCGCGGGGATGGACAGTGCGGGTGTACAACCGAGCCTTATCACCGCTTATGTTCCTGTAACTTTCAGCGCGTTAGTGGTTCGTCTGATTCATGGAGCTTGAGTCGGTTATTGAGCTACTAGCAGTTAATGTTTCTACCCATAGATGGGAGTACGCTCTTTGCTTTGATTGTTGTATTTGATTCGAAATGCATTGTCTACATTCCATGTGTCTGCTGTACTGTTGTATTTGTGGCGTGTTGTCGTGATCGACTTTTAAGAACTAGTTTCTGTTTTATATAAGTCGTGTGTATGTAAGTATTACTATTGTTAAAAATACTTGATATTTGTGTTATTGCATCTTTACCGAATATGTTCCCGTTATTATTTTTAAGCGTTGCGATTTTAGTAGTTTCTGCATAATACAAACACTTTATTCATTTCTCTATCTATTTCAATTAAATAATGTCGTCAACTAGTAAAGATATATCAAAGAAGCGTAAAGCTGCAGATGAATTGTAAAGTTTTCAGGATAAGTGAACAATTAACTATTTTTTTGTAGAATTTAAAACAAAGCCCATATACGTAATATGCAAAGAATCTGTTTCTGTATTGAAAGACTGTAACATGAAACGACATTATGAAATTAAACATGCAAATAAGTTTGATGAGTACCAAGGACAATTTTGATTATACCAGGTAAATGACTTAAAAAGAAAACTTTCTTCACAGCAACAGATATTCACTAGCACTGCTGCAGAGTCAACATGCCAAGTAAAAGCGAGCTATGCAGTAGCTTTAATATTAGCCAAGAAATCGAAGCCGTATCCAGATGATGAAATTGTCAAGGAATGTTTGGAAAGCATGGTTGCAATTATGTGTCCAGAAAAGAAAAAGGAATTTTCAAAATAAGTCTCTCTCGTCAAACTATTACCAGACGTGTGGAGGACATTGGGAAACATATTGAAGATAATCTGAAAAGCAGAGCGCCTGATTTCGTATATTATTCTCCAGCATTGGATGAAAAGCACAGACCTAACAGATACTGCCTAAGTAGCGATTTTCGTAAGAGGTGTTGATATCCATTTAAACACATCAGAAGAATTAGCGGCTCTATATCCACTTAAGAACACTACAACTACAGGCGATTGTTAGAGTCAGTTACAGCAGCATTAAATCGTTTTTGGTTAAAACTTCACAACTTATCTGGCGTGACGACGGATGGAGCTCCAGCAATGGTTGGAAAACATGAAGGTTTAATAAAACTGATTGAAAATGAAGCCTGCAGACTCGATAATACCTCATTATTAAATTTTCATTGCATTATTCGTTAAGAGAATTTATGTGCCAAGTCTTTAAAAATGGATCATATCATGAGCGTGCTTATCAAAATAGTATAAGTCATTAGATCGAAGGGTTTAACCTCCGTCAATTCCACAGAATTCCTCAAACATTTGGACCTTATCTTTATACTGAAGTAAGGTGGTTGTCCAGTGCAAAAAAATGTTTAAAAAGAGTGTTTGATTTGAAGGAAGAGATACAATCATTCTATGCAAGCAAATTGAAAAGTATCCCAGAATTTGGAGACGTTGCTTGGGTTTGTGACATTGCGTTTCTAGTCGACGTAACTAGCCATTTAAATAACCTGAACTATCGTCTGCAAGGCAAAGACCAATTAGTTAATACTGTAATATGTTTGATGTTATTGGCGCGTTTCAAATGAAACTTTAAAAACTGAGAAAAACAGTTGCAAAATAAAAATTTCACTCATTTTTCCACGCTATCAATGCAAACAGGCGTGACACAGGCATTGGCGATTAAGCACAGTTCGTTGATATCAAACTTGAACCATGAGTTTGAAAACCGATTTCAATATTTCAAAAAACATCATATTCTTTTATCTGCATTTCCAACGCCACTCTCCGTTGATATAATTCATTGCCAGGAAATTTGCAAATGGAATATTGTGAATTGCAGTGTGACGCACAGCTTAAGGATAAATTCCACCAGGATGGTTTGAAAGAATTCTACAGAAAATATCTGGACAAGGGGAAATATCCTGCATTTTGCAAACATGTTTATCTGATTATTTCTCTATTTGGGGACAGCTTTTCAGCCAGATGAACAGTATCAAGTCACAAAACAGAACACGAATCACCGATGGTCATTTGGAGAACTTTATGCTTGTAGCCACAACTTCTCTCGATATCTACATTTATGCCCGTAGTTCTGCAAAACAATCTCAAAAGTCGCATTTAGATAGTTGTATATTTAATTATATAATATTTATTTGTTCATTAAATATCCATATTTCATTATAAGTGTTTTTTTTTTCATTCATGAAAATATTAAAGCATTTTTCGAAGAAAGTAATGTATGCTGTCCGGCAGAGAGTTGCAGTACTAAATTTGGCCCGTCTGCTGAAAAGGTTGGCCACCTATGCAGTAGAGCGTATGAGTTATTCAGCTGATACCGTCCGACGTTCATAACGACCGTATAAAACATTTCAGACATTGTGACGTCACTTACGGTGCCCCGTCCCGTTTCATTAGATTGGCACTGCTTCAGTTGTTATTTACTTTAACATTTCCAGAAATCATGGACGGTAAATACAGGGTGGGTTCAGTGACCGCCTCCCTCTACTGATAAACTCGCTTCGTGTCAAATGGTAGCTGGTTCCCACCAAGTCCCAAATGTTTGGATTTTTATTTTTATTCCACGATTGTTGCACGCTTTTGCAGAAAAAAACATAAAAAATACCATCTTTCCCCTTTATTTTAGTAAGTTACTGATGCAAAAATTGGTTCAAAGTTCGCAGTGATTTGCAGCCTGCAGGAAAACTATGGCGATGTTCCGGAGTTTATGGTTTTTGCAGAGCAAGTAAATGAGTGACCGACATATCCCGCAGACATATTTTGACCAAAAATCAGTGAACATTTCAGGACTCGGGTAATACGAAGTGAAAATAAGTTATTGAAAAATTATATAAGGAGAAAGTTTTTTCGGCTTATTTTTTGTTTTGTGTATACCCAGGGCCGGTCTAAGGCTACCGCAAGAACCGCAGTCGCGGGGGGCCCTAGCATGAGGGGGCCCCACCACGATCCCCTTCAAATTTGTCCTTACTTAACGAACAATTTTCCTGCTAAAATAAATAATCTACAAATTTAGAATGTTAACAAGCTGCGTTCACAATAGATGTTTCCAAGGCGTGGAGTTCCGTGAGAAGACCTTCATCAGATTCAGTTTTGAGAAAGTCGCATCTGATGTAATCACAATAGGCCTATATATTTAAAGGCGTGTATTGCTCTGAACCTGTTTCAGCAATTTATGTAATTTCGTTCGAATTAACTCATTCGTCTTTTGACGTTTCATACAAAAAGTTATTGAATTAAATGTGTATGCCTGTTCACGTGTCTGCAGCCCCAAAGACCTGTATGTACCAGCAAGAAGGGCAAGAAAAGAAATTTCGTGTACAAAAAGTGTATTATAAAGACAATAGCTATAAAATTGAATACAAAAACAATTTCATATTTGATATAATGGGCAGCAGGGCTTAGCCAGAAATGAAAGTTGCGAGATCCATATGAGATGCATATATATATAATATATATGCTGATTTCCCATTATGCTGTATACGCCCCAGCCTAGGGGCGGCAAATTTCTTAGGGTGCCCGCTTTAGTAAGCCGTCAAATTTGTGTGTGATTAAAAACATAATAGAAAAAAGTCCACTATAAATTTTCATTTAAGTGGTGACATCTAGTAGTGAAGTGACAAACTCGGAACAATTAATAGAAAAGAAAAATACGTTTACTATTAATCTTCATTTACGTAAGTGGTGACAGCGAACAATTATCTAAATTATTAATTTAATTCTTCATTAGTTTCCTGACTTTCTATCTTGTTCAACGCAGTCTGTGCCCGTCGTATATTTCCGAAGGAAGACTGTAGACAGAGGTAAGTTTCTGCTGACAGCCTTACATTTCATGATTTCTATGATAAAAATATTTAAGTATGATCTAAGATTTCATTAATTGAGTATCTGGATGTTGAAAGTCCTCGAGCGCTCGAAAGTCCTAATTTTATTTTAAAAAATCATTAAAAAGTCAATGATTTTTTAAACTTAACTCATCATTTCTCAACTAATGATGAAATAAATTCTTTGAAATTTTTTAGGAACATGCATTGAACTATGCCGAAACCGGTATTCTGATTGAAATTAATATAAATTATAATCGTTTAATAAAACTGATTTCAAATCAGAGCGTACGTCTTAACGTGTTTTCTGTTCTTTGCCGATAAAAAGTGTGTTACGAAGTTTGTCGTATGGAAAATTGTCAGTGAGAAAGTTGTTCCTCTATGTTCGCCAATCAAAAATCCCGTAGAAAACTATAATTATGTATTACATTTTTTATTTTCTTGTTTGTATCCTTGTTTCACAATAAACATTCATTTTTCTCGCTTCTATTTTATGTCTAAATGTGAATACTTTCAAGTAATGAAGTCACTCTTAATCTATATCCATTCATATATACATACAATCGTTTGCTACCTAATAAAGGTAATACAAATTTAGTGTAAGTATGAAGGAGAAAATGGCGGCACAAAATGAACAGCCTACACTAAAAGAAAGCTGTATATATGTATGTATGTATGTGTATATAAAGTTACGAAAATTATCAAAAGTGTAGGCAAAAGTACATCTAGAAAAGAAGTAGGGGGCCCCAAAATCAAACTTCGCAGGGGGCCCCGAAATTCCTTATGCCAGCCTTGTGTATACCATTTGAAAGAAAATTTCTCACATCCTATTGTAAGATGTATTTATTTATTTTTTGCAAAATTTTTACCTTTTCTAGTTATTTAATACACAATGTTTGTGCGGTACCGTGGTCGCCTAACGGTAACAGTTGACGACGCTTTCCCCCCGCGTGGACACCGGCCACGCGTTCGCACGGGCGGCCAGTGTGAATCATGAGCGCAGTCAGGACGGCCGGTACCACTCACCCGACCCGGAGTCTAGGCGCCTGTTACACTCCTAACTTATGGCTTTACGTCTCGTCGACGTCGAGGTCATTAGAGACGGGATTGGACTGGGGACAAGGGGGCATCCGTAAATTAAGTGAGGTGTTTTCCCGGATTTTCCGGACCCCCCCCCCTTCCTCTGGTGAGACTTCGTGAAATCTGGACCCCCCCCCCCCCTAAAATCGACTTTCGCGTCATTTGTAGACCTTTTTTTTTTCTTAGTTCTCCACAACAAAAATTTCCAAAACCTCACGTGAGATTTCCGTTGACCCCCAAGAAATTTGGCAATGGCCTTTCGAAGGAAGCATCCCGGCATTGACCTGGAGTGATTTGGAAATACCAAATCTGGATGCCCGGACGTTAACCGCTCGGTTTGCTGTTGCCGTTGCGGCCCGTGAGTTCGTCGTTGCTCCCACAGAGCCGCGGGGCTCGAGAGTTTCGATTCTAACGGCAGCCGTTGGTCGAGGCAGAGTCCGTCACTTGCTGTGCAGACGCCACTTCCGCACAGAGCACCAGTGATTTTTCTGCAATGTGAACGACAGTTCCTTTTGCATTTCCGCTTCAACACTCGAAAATAACATTTAGGCTATCACCGAGTCCATGTACGCGTATCCGTAGTTCGGAGAATCTCCCACTGCGTGAATACTGAATTCGCTATGGCCACATGCGCCACCACGTGTGCGGAACGGAAACACGATTAAACGCGAACAGTGCGATTACGATGAAATTAACTCTCACAGCAGTTTTAATACACGGGAAACTAACAGCAGAATCAAGGGTTTGTTCGTTTTGCTCAAAAGTTACAAACTAAATTACATGTAAGTAAGTATTTTTGCATTTGTCATTTAAATACAGCATATTGCTGACTAGGCGCAAGCTCTTCGGTAACAGCGTTTTTTAGGACAGACCCCGTACCAAGAACAGTCTAAAATAATAATAACTCTGACGATATCTTAGATCTTTATTTTCAAGCAAAAATGTTGAAAAATACTAACTCTAGATTATCTTAGGCAAAAGTTCCAAGTGTCGACAACAGGGAGCGTCCATAAACTACGTCCGCGAAATTACAGCAAGGGGATCGACAGAAGTCTCACGTCATTTTTTTAATTCCTTAAACAACAGTAGAGCTAAAAACAATTTTAAAAAATTCTACAAAAGACGCCAGTCCCAACGTTAGGAGGGTTATAACCCGCCCTTGAAAACTGGACAGCTGAAAAAGGTCTCTAGGACCTACGAGCTGGTCGGCAGGGGGAAGGTTCCATCAAGATGTCACCTCATCATAGGGAGGACTTGATCTCAGACGGCGAAGGAGGGGGGCGGGGGATCAGGATTTCCGAAAACACACCTCTCGTAATTAACAGAGGCCCCCTCATAGTGTGAACACAGCTGCCGCAGTACTAACTAACAGGCGATGTAGAGCTCATTAAAACAAGGGAAAACAAGGGGTAGTGAAACGGAAGGAATTCGGCGATGGTCTTTTGAAGGAACCATCCCAGCATTCGCAGGAATGATTTCGGGAAATATGGAGACTGATATGTGAATCACCAGACGGAGGTTCGAACCCGTGTCCTGCAGCTCAGAGAAACTATGTGAACCATGTGCGTCATCGCCCAACTAGCGGCAGGCTCAAGGGATGCCAGAAACAAACCATGTAAAACCTTTGCATATAATACAAATTCAGGAGTGCCAAGAAATAAAACACGCGGCTGATCCTTTGGTTTTCCTACCCGTCCATTATTAGTGGAAACAGCATGCTGGTTGAGGTCACAGAAGACCAACTACCACACCTCAAAATGTAAATGTAAGTTGCAATATAAATCCCATCCTATTACACCAATGTAAACAAACGTTCTATAAGATAATTCATAACTAGTATGTTAAATATAAGTCATATTATGCATCCTATAGATAGAATAATTTCGTTATATGTAAACAAAACAAAAACATTTTTTCAAATTATAACTAATCGCATATTACAGGAACATTGTACGCTGAGGATACCTTGACGAGAGGCGAAATGCGTCCGAAAAATAAAGAATATCCAACAATAGTTGTATTGGCGTACTTACTAAATAATTATTAGTATTTCTTTGATTGTTCGGGTGTCAAATACAGGAGTTGGAAGAGGTGCAAAGGAGGGCTGTTAGATTGTCTCTGGAAATTACCGTAGAGCACAATCGGTAAGGGACCGTCCATAAACTACGTGCTCGATCTAGGGGGTAGGGGGCAGGAATAGGTATGCAGAAGAGGCCAAAGTGGACACTCCCTAACAGATATGATAAAAGAGCTGGAATGGGATTCATTGGTAGACAGGAGGAAGGTGAAGAGGGTCATGGAAGTATACAAGGCGTATATTGCTGATGAGGCATGGAAAGATATTGGAATTTAAAAAGGGAAAAGATGACCACTCGATTTCAGGCACAAGGGTGTAGGATGATTTTCTTTTTTAGGTAAGGGGGTCAGGGATTGTAATAAGTTACCAACAGAATTGATGAATAATTTACCAAAACCGTTGAAACAATTTAAAGCTGAAATTTGTAGAGGGAAAAAGTAGGTGGGTAGAGTAAATGGGTAAAAGTAGGTGTGTAGGGAAATTGCCACGGGAGCGTGAATTGACAGCAAAAATTTCAGATTCCGCGAGGACGAAATGGCGACAACAGCTAGTTAAATGATTGTTTCTTATCTAACAAGTGACTGCAGGATAAATGGCTTGCAGTGATTAGTATTACATCGACAGAAAGTTCAACGGGTCTTCTAAGTTTGCTCTCTTGGTGTTTCTCTTTACCTCTTTCATTTCGTCCATGTTGCTGTCTATCACTTGACTTTTGTTACTGATGTGATTAATCGTTTGATTCACGCATCTCTGAAAAACAATATTCATTAACTCCAAAAGATTTGTTGGAACCTCCGATATATTTCTCATTTTCAATAAATTATCATCACATACCTAACTCACAGAATTTTTCGTTAGTACGCCATGGACTTTTCTGGGGTCTTCGTGCGTACAAGGCTGAAGAGGTTTGGATGGATATTGGTGGAAGAATGAAGAATGGTGCATGGAAGGAAAGAGGTGACCGTGACCACAAAACTGACACTCGACTTCAGGTAGGAATAGGAGTCAGGGGTTGGAATAATTTACAAAGAAAAGTGATGAATTGTTTACTAAAACTATGAACGAATCTAAAATTAAAATTCGTTAAGAGCAGAAGTAGGTGGTTGAGAAAATCAGACTCCAAGAATTTAAGATAAAAATTAATAATAAAAGGCAACATGATTATGTAGGTAAACTGTAACCGGAGAATGCGTTACATCTCAATTAAATTACTTCATCCTGAGAGAACGTTTTGGTTATATATTTCATGACCACGAACAAATAAAAAGCACAACAGATCTATTGAAAACTGACTTCCTTGCAGTTTGTTTCCTTTCTACAATTCTTTTATGGCATCTCTTCGATAACCACACGTGTCCCATATAAAAACTACAATGCTCTCTCTTGTCATTTAACTCGCCGAGTCATCATCGATTAAACGACAATATTGTACACATTAGGTAATCTACTAGACACTAGTGGTACGTTGGGGTGACAGCGAACACAATCTAATACAACAATAACCTATTCCTAATAGCACTACAGTCGCTGAAGTAAGTAAATTGTCATAGAAAAACCTCAATGAAATGGTGGGGAGCAGCAGAAATAACGCAGGGAATGTTTGATAATATTTACAAACCGAAATTAGAAATGACAAAAAATAAAAATATTCGCCCAACGTGGGGCTCGAACCCACGACCCTGAGATTAAGAGTCTCATGCTCTACCGACCTTTTTTTTTTTTTTTTTTTTTTTTTTTTTTTTTTTTTTTTTTTTTTTTTTTTTTTGTTTTGGGCCTCCTTCCTCCCCCTTCAGCCCTGCCTTTCGCTCGCCAGTGGTTGGCTCTTTGCCTGGCTCTAAACCTTTTTATAATAAAATTTTTGTTTCAATGTTCTCTTTTCCTTATTTGTATTTATTAGTGGTATTTTCCATCAGTTGGATGTTTTGTTTTTTTTTTAGGTTCTTTATGATTTGAATATTTGGTACAGTTAGGTTCCCCTCGTGCCTTTGATTCAAAAGTCTCTCTTTGGGTCTAGGCGGGGTTTATAAACAGTTTTATTTGGTTAAATTGTGATCATTGGAATGATTCTGTCATTATTATATCGAGCATCCGTGCGAAGTCTTTTTTATAATTTTGAGTTTGGATAATTTCGTAATATATAGTATTCATATATGCTATATATTCGTCGTAAGTACTCTTTTTCCGTTTGTTGCATATAAGTTAGGGTATTGCCTAGTATCCATTGTACCGTGTTGTGTTTCGTTTCAGGATATCTCATTTTCTCAGGTTTCAGTATTTCCTGGATGCTCACGGTTAAAGGTGATGTTCTGTCAAGGAAGGCTATTCTTCTTCTTGCCCAATTCCATATTTTCTGGTTTTGGTTACACGTTATTCTGTGTATCAGGGTGTCAGTATTTCCGCAATTTCTGCATCTGTCATTCGGGGATAGATGTATTTCGTAAAGTCTTCTGTTGGTTGAGATTTTTTCATTTACGACGTCATACCACAAGGATTGTGTCTTAGTGTTTAGAGTTTTATTCGTTATATTTTTCCAGATGTTGCTCCAGTTGTATTGTGGGTTTTTAATTTCGATTTTATTTCTGTGGTTAGTTGTGTTGATTATTTTGTAGATTTCTTTTGTTGTCTTGTTGTACAGGGTGCATCCTTTGGTTTTTTGCATAAGTTGTTTCTAGGTGAAATTTTCTATATGTGGTAAGTTGAACTTTATCGCGGCCATGTTGAAAGGCATTTCCTCAGTGACTGGTTTTGTTTCTTTAATCAAGTTATTTGTTGGGCCGTTTGGGTCATTTTCCGCTGTCGTATGGTTCTTTGAGGAATAATGCGCAGCATCTTTCGCGTACGCTTATCATTCCTATGCCTCCTTTTCCTAGGGGTAGAGTCATTGTTTTGAACGCTGTTTTGAAGATCTTACCCCTGCTTGCGAACCACCCGAGCAGATTCTGTATCCGATCTGCAATTGTGTCGGGTATCGGCAGTACTTGGGCGATGTAGACCATTTTACTCAATAAAGATACTTGTACGATTTTTAGCCTTCTGTATTGCATCCAGATCTCTATCACAGTGCATGTTTATAACAGCCATAATTTTTGGTAGTGTTTTGAGCCAGTTTTTAGTTATTGTTTTCATAATGTTCTTTTTGAAAAACAATGCCTAATGTCTTATGTTCTTTCTACTTGCTCGTACCAGATGTCTGTTGGAGTGTGGGATCTCTGCTCCACTTATTTGGAGCAGTGCAGTTTTCTTTGGGTTAAGTTTTGCGCCTGTTGCTTCCGTGAACGTTGTGATTATTTCCCACGTTTTTTGGATGTCCTCCGCTGAAGTTTCGGGCTATACAAATGTCGTCTGCGTATCCTCTGCATGTAAATTTGTATCCGTTTAGATTAATGCCCTGTTAAATTTTGGTGACATTTCTCAAGCAGGGGTTCCGTTGCCAGTGCGTACAGGATCATTGATAGCGGGCATCCTTGTCTTATCGATCTTTCTATCTTGACGGGCGCTGACAGGTGTCCGTTTATAAGAAGTTTTGAATGTGTGTTTGTAATTATTTTCTTTATTACTTCCACGAATGGGGAGCCAAATCCTTTATGTTCCATGATTTTTAAGAGGTAATTATGTTCAATTCGGTCAAAAGCTTTTTCAAAATCGAGGAATAGTAGAGCTGATGGCGTTTGTTTTTCTGCGTTTATGCTGATAATATCACGGTATTCGCACACAGTATTTAAGATGCTACGTCCGGGAATAGCACTGGTTTGATGAGGTCCTAAGATTTTCTCCATGAGGGGTTCCAGTCTAGTTTTGAGGATTCTCGTTAGTATTTTAAAGTCTGAATTTAACAAAGTTATTGGTCGTATTTCATTGATTTTTTTGATCTGGTTGCCTTTGGGTACTAGCACTATGATGCCCTCTGTGAAGGCGGTGGGAAGATTATCCTCTGTCCATAAGTCGTTTAGAATCTCTGTTAACTTATTTCTTAGCATGGGCCAGTAATGAATATAAAATTCTATGGGTAACCCATCCGGTCCTGGGGATTTCCCTCTTGCTGCTTTGTTTATCGATGTATGAATTTCATCCTGGTCAAAAATTCTTGTTAGAGTTGCTGATTCTTCCACACTTGCTGTGTTACTTGAGTTGGATATTAAATCGGAGATTGCCGCCGTACTAGTTGGAGTTGACTTAAAAATATTTTTATAATGCGTGGTAATTTCTTTAATTATATCTCTTCCGTCCTTGATGTTTTCACCATTTTCTTTAATTATATTGGTTATTAAAGTTTTTTTACTCCTTTTTGTGCTCCTTATAAGGTGGTACAAGGCTGCCGTTTCTTTGGTTGCGACGTCAGTCGGTTTTGAAGTTGTCAGAAGTTTGTTTGCTTGCATATTTTGTAATGATAGGATCTTGGCTTTGTATTTTTTTATTTTTATATTAGTATCGACAGTTATGGTGGGCTCTTGGTATAATTCCTTGATGCATCTGTAATAATACTCAATTGTGCCCTTCATCCAATAGTTCTTTTGTGTCCCCAGGAGATTAAGGTTCGTTTTAGTTTTGGTTTCACATGTTCACCCACCAAGATAGTGTGCTTTTATATTTTTTACAGTTTTTTAGACATTCGTCCCAGACACTTTTGATTTCTTCGTCTAGCGCCGGGTCTTCAAGCATAGAGATGTTACATTTCCAGAATCCTTTGCCTCTGCTAACTGGCTGCCTCTGCATGTTGACAGTACATTGCATACTGTTGTGATCTGAAAAGCTTAGAGGAAAAATGTTTGCACTGGTTGTTTTGGTTCGGAGGTCTCCGTTACGTAGATCCTGTCGAGTCGGCTTGCCGAGTTGTTTGAGACATATGTGTAGGCTTTGGCATTTCCGTGAATGCATTCCCAAGCGTCGTGAAAGTCCATCCCTCGAATGAGGTTAGTCAGCTCCCTGCACCCATTGAAATTTGGGGTTGATCTTTTTGGCTTAGTACACAATTAAGTCACCTCCCATTATTATTGCACCTGTGGTATTTCGCAGGAGATAGGGTAGCTCTGTTTTGTAGAAGTGTGCTCTTTGGGCTCGATTATTATTGCCAGAGGGGGCGTAAACATTAATTATTCGCGTGTTATTTATTGTAGTTGCAATGGCCCCTGCCGTTTGTTAATGTTTCTGTACTAACCGTCTCAATTCCCTCTCTAATCACGAGGGCCGTTCCCGTGTTGGTTTCTTTGGAGTAGTTGATTATTCCATCGTATCCAGGGATGTTTAGTTCCGTAAAAGTCACTTCTTGTAACATTGCGATGTCAATACTGTTTTGTTTAATATAATCCGCTAGGCATTTTATTTTGAATGGCGTAATTACTCTGTTCATATTTATAGTTGCAATGCTATAACTTTGATTGCTTGTCATTGGTTATTTTACGTCTCATCAGATCCCTCCATTACTTTCCTCGTACCAGCTGTCTTTACTGAGGAGTTTTGGTTTATCTTCTTCTCTTATCTTCTGATCGTTTACGTATTTTGGTGTGTCTTGTCCAATTCTAACTTTGGTTGTTTCTTCTTGTCCTGATTTGGCGATATTTGTTGTTCGTTCTACTTTCTCTGCTATTCTTTTACTGGTTTGCCGTTGTTTTCGAGTCGTTCACTGAGAGCTCGGCGTTTTTTTTGCTATGTATTGACTTGCGGTATTGGCACCATCCTTATTTGCACTTCTGCTAGATTGTCTTGTTATTCTCTTCTCGCTTATTTCTTTCTCGGCTTTGTTATTGATCGTTGAGCTGTGCATTTCAATCCGTTGTTTTGTTTCGGAATCTTCTTCTGCCTGGTGAGTTGTTTTATTTGTAAATGTTTCTATGTGTATACATGTTCTGGGATACTCTCTTCTTCTATTTCTTTTTCATGTAATTCTGTTCCGGTTCTTGTTCTTCGTTTTCTTCTTCTTCTTGTCCAGATTTTCGGCTTGTGTTTCCTGTTTACCGCCGAGCTGTTCCGAGTTGTCCTCTACATCGATCTCCATGATTTCCGTGTTTCCAACGTTTCTGTGTGTGGCTCACATGCTGATGTTACAGTGTGGCCTATGTTTTACACTGTTGACTTGTGCCGTGGCTTCTGCATAAGACGCTGTGTTGCTACTTTCCTTACTCGCTTCCGCGATTGTAGCATTTGCTGTTATAGTTTCTGATGTTGACAATTTTACTCTTGGAAGTTGTAATGGTCGGCGTTTTGTACACTCAGATCTTAGATGTCCAGGTTCATTGCAAACAGAGCATGTGCGCGGTTGTCCCTCATATATTATTAATGCTTTGAAACCCTGTATCATTATATAGGAAGGTATATGTTTTTTTTAAATCAATTTTCACACACCGTATGCCGTTGTTTGCTTGGAATCTGAACTTAGGGCTCCATTTTTCGTCGGTCGCCGTTATTATTTCACCATAGTTTCGGATTGCTGCCGTTACACTAGCATTACTAATTTCAAATGGTACATTAAAGACTCTTACTGATCGTAGCCCCAGCCCTGCGTGGCTTATATATACGGTACTTACGGTTCCATCTGGGTTCTGGTAGTCGGCTTTCCCTCCAGTTTTCTCTACGATAGTATTGCACAAGTTGTCATTTGTCATTTTAACGTATACTGCATAAGTCAAGAAGTCCATTTGGATTCCGTATACATCTGCGTCTGTCAAGTCGAATTTTTCATACAGCCATTCATGGAAGTCATATGCACGTGGTCTTGTCTCCTTCGCGTCGAACGCAAATTTCAGTGTATTCTTCCGTATCGTTGATTCCATTTTCACTATCGTAAACCACAAGCTAAGTTTTCACTGATACACTCACTGAACCTCGCTTGAGGAAAGTATCGAGCAACCGCACGCGACGGCGGCTCGATGCGAACTATTGGTTATATATTTCATGACCACGAACAAATAAAAAGCACAACAGTATCTATTGAAAACTGACTTCCTTGCAGTTTGTTTCCTTTCTACAATTCTTTTATGGCATCTCTTCGATAACCACACGTGTCCCATATAAAAACTACAATGCTCTCTCTTGTCATTTAACTCGCCGAGTCATCATCGATTAAACGACAATATTGTACACATTAGGTAATCTACTAGACACTAGTGGTACGTTCGAACACAATCTAATACAACAATAACCTTATTCCTAATAGCACTACAGTCGCTGAAGTAAGTAAATTGTCATAGAAAAACCTCAATGAAATGGTGGGGAGCAGCAGAAATAACGCAGGGAATGTTTGATAATATTTACAAACCGAAATTAGAAATGACAAAAAAATAAAAATATTCGCCCAACGTGGGGCTCGAACCCACGACCCTGAGATTAAGAGTCTCATGCTCTACCGACTGAGCTAGCCGGGCGGTCGAAACAATCTTCTTACTGCATGGTATCTAACACACTCCAACATTTGTTTGATTACAAATAACTAGGTTTTTTTTTGTTGATTTTCAACAATTACTTATTTAAATCTAACGATAGAATATAGCAGCGAATACCGGGATTGTTTTCAGTACGACGAAATGTATACAAACGGTCTTCAATGCGCAAGGTCTTATAAGATCAATTCTGTTTATTAGATGAATTATTCTTCATTCTTAATCTCAATAACTCGTAATATATTAATAGAAAATCAGACATGTGCACAACAGGACCGTTATTAGATACGACAGGCTCATTACTTCCTCCCCTAGCTTATTTCAACGCTAACAGATAGCGCCACGATCGAAGTAAAAAAGAACGATCACCCATTTTTAAACGCCAAGAACATCTTATTTTCTGCACTTCCTGTTTCAACCAAACGCCTGTTCCGACCTCACACCCAGTGCCATTATTCTTCCTTTCCACGTCTCGACCTATATTTTCTTATTTGTTTTGATTGCCTACTTCAATCCATACTTTTGTTTCCATATTTTCTGTGTTTCGTTTAGTCTGGCATCTAGTTCAACTATGCTTTTATTTCAAGATTTCTTATGTCCAACCTTCAGTTAATTTCCTTATATTAATTGCGATGGAGGGGCTCCAATAGCAATTTCCCTAGACTCCTGTTTAACTCTTTCATTATCTTATTATTATAGCCGTGGAGATAAATTCCTCAACCTACCTACTTTTGCCCTTTACGAATTTCAATTTTATATTCATTCAGCTTTTGGTAAGTTATTTATCAGTCATCATTTACATCGGTATTTTATTCAAGTCCAATACCGAATATTCTGCAGGCTTTCTAGCCGAATATTCGGCAAAAGTATTGGATCTGCTTGGCGCTAAAATCTGTGTTTGTCTCTCGTCCGCCCGTTCAAGTATCGCAACCTCGCCTGTTAGCTCAAATATCGACGTTGAGTTATTTGTCACAGATTCCTTTTTAAGAATGTCGGTTACATGCGCTAAAAACCCTTTGCACGAGATGTGAAGATCGAAAAGCTTTCTTGCGATGGTTCGTAATACAGGATAAGCCACAGGTGGTCAGGGGCGTAGCTACCATAGGGCTAGACGGTCCAGTGCACCGGGGCCCCTACGCTCAGGGGGGGCCCCAAGAGCATCTCAGGGGGCCCCAAGCGCACCTCCGGAGGGCCCACGGTCCTCCGCGCCAAACTGGCGACCTTTTTGTTTTTTTAGCTCTACAGTCATCTGAGGGGGCCCCTGAGGCTCACTGCTCAGGGGGCCCCCAAGCACAACTCAGGGGCTCACCAGCCTCAACTCAGGGGGCCCCTACCAGCAACAGAAAACAAAAAAAGGTCACCCATCTGGCCTGAGGGCTCTTGTTGACCTAGCTACGCCACTGCAGGTGTGTCTTTCAGAAGTCCGCACAGCTGATACCACTTTCTCAACTGCGCCCTAAGTTGTTCGATAGTGACTCTTTAGATGAGTTCTTCTTTTAGTACGATACGCCATTCTTCAACGCTACCGTAAGGATTGATAATCGAGTCAAAATATGCTCAAACCTCGTTTTCAAGTCCGTGAGAAGGGCATTTAGGTTAAATGTTGAACATAGCTAAAGCTTCATCATCCTCTTCGTTTGTCAGTAACAAGTTGGGGAACTGGAAAAATTCGTGCCTTACAATGTTTTGCTTGTATAGTTTAATTCTGGCAAGAAAAGCTTAAATTATGGTCTTCGTTTTATTAAATTCAGACTGTCACCTTGTAATTACTACTACTGCCTGAGAATGCAGAAAAACTAATTTTTCTGCATTACAACCGTCCACTCCTAAATTTCAGTTAAGATGATTGAAGTGGATACATATTTAATATGTTTGTTAGTTTTGTTTTGAGATTGTTGAAGTTGATTATGCACGATCATTTTTGTAATTGTAAGTAAACTACATTATAATATTATGGATAAATCGTTTTATTTCTGGAAATTTTCCAACTACAAAAAACCCGGCCTAATAGTGCCTATAAATATTCGGCATTCCGCATAATAGTTGCCGAATATTCGTTACAAACCTACGTTATTTGCCCTCCCTCAAGTAATTAGTAATCTCGGGATATTCTGTGGAAGGTATGAACCTGGGTGAACAACGGATAATCCGTACGATCTGGAGCAGCTTCTGAACCAGTATTACAAAGAGACTTACTACGGGCAAGGAACGCCACGAGGTTCTTTCAACTTTTCTATTAGCCGGCAGTGACTCCACCAGCAGTACTATTATCTATGCATATAATAAGACTCCAAACCGGCAAAAGTCTGTACATTTAAGATTTTTTTTTTTTTAATGAGTTTGTCGCATTGTTAATGAGCTACAGATACGGAATAAACTGCTGTTAAATTTGCGTCTGTCTGTCTTCCTGGATTGAGAGAAAATCCACTGGTCGAATTTTGGTTGGGTTTGTATAGTGTATATTCCAGATCCCCAGGGGCAAAATACGGTTCGTGTCATTTCGATGTGAAGTCCAAAAGTTGAAAAATTTAGAATAAACAAGTTACTACCTAATATTTGGTTGAATGCGGATATGCGAGGTCTGTCTCAAAAGTATCCGACCTCCCTTCATGTTTCGCCGCTGGTGTTATCGGGCCCCATTTCACTGAAGCAGTCCTGAAACTGGTTTCTTGGTATCGCCTTTAGAGCGTTCGTCGTATTAGGGCCTTATTACACTAGGCGACTTGGCGGCGCCACCAGCCGGGCCACTGGTGGCTCTGCTCGTCGCTGGGCACAGGGTCTTATGGAGCTTATTACACTAGGCCAGCCAGTGGCGCCGCCAGACTCGCCACCACGCGTTCAGTCTACTGTTCATATGCCCCTTCCTACTTTACAATTTTAAAATTGCAGAGATACTGAGTGTCAGGTTTGGAGAGACAACTGGGGACAGTCATCCTGTGATGGGAGGGAATGAATGACGAACCTACAAAATTTGAAATAAATTTTCAGGAAATTGCGAAGTAACTCAGAAAGCTAAAACTGGTGTAACTGGTGTAGGTAATATTACTACAGATTTATTAAAGATTGTGGGATAGGATATTGTACCTTACCTTAAAATTTTGTTTAAAATGAGTTTGGAGACTTGCTGCTTACCAAAGGATTGGAAAAGACCGATAGTAGTACCAGTTCATAAAGGAAGGGTTAAAAATATGGTGAAAATTCCAGGCCAATTAGTTTGTCATCAGTGATGGGCAGAATGATTGAGAGATTGATATGCAACTATATCAGAAATCTCTGTGAAGAACAAAACTAGTTTTCAGATCAACAACATAGCTTTAGGCAAGGATACTCATTTGAATCTCAGATAGTGGGCTATATGCAAGAAATTTCAAATGAATTTGAAATGGGAGGCCAAGTTGATAGTGTGGCACTAGATCTTTCTAAGGCATTTGACAGAGTGAGCCATAAAATGGTTTTAAATAAACTGAAATGTATTGAATTGAATGAAAAAGTTACTTGCTGGGCACAGGAATTCTTAAAAGTCAGAAAGCAAAGGGTTAGAGTAGGAAATACATTATCAAGAGAAGTGGAAGTAAATATGGGAGTTGCTGTTCATTATTCTAATGAATGACCGTTTTACAGTCAGAATCTAGGTATTTTCCAAATGATACAATGGTATACAATAGGATAAAAACAGGTGAAGACTGAACAGTTGCAGGATGATCTGGATAGAATATCTAAATGGGTAGGTCAGCATGGAATGAAGATAAATGCCAAGAAGAGTCGGCTTATAAGATACAAAGATAAATAGATCTAAAGGTTAATTATGATTACAGAGTGGGGTCAGATTTGTTTGATGAAGTGTAAATTCTTTGCATAACGTTTGATAAACTCAATTGGGCAGGTGGTAGAAAAAGGTTACAAAATCCTTCATTTGCTGAAGAGGGTGATGAGAGGATGTAACAGAGAAGTTAGGGAGTTGGGTTACAAAACTTTGGTCAGATCATTTGTTGAATATGGTGGCGTAGTTTGGGACCACATTTTGGAGATCAAATACAGGAGTTGGAAGGTGTGCAAAGAAGAGCAGCTAGATTTGTTTGTGGAAATTATCGCAGGACCCAGTCAGTAACTGATATGATACAGGAGCTGGATTGGGACTCATTGGAGGAAAGGAGGAGGGTGAAGAGAGTGCTGTAAATGTGCAAATTGCTACCGGAGTGTTAGCTCCATCGCAATTAAACTGTATTCAGACGACAACAAGTTTTTTAATTACTTAAGGATGTCTAAATCGTCTTTCTTTTAATCATTGTACTTAGTAAACGTTGATATTACCGGGAAAGATACGAAAATGAGAAATTCTTCTTGCTTTACCGCTTTATCTTCTCTACACTTTCACTTCCACTCATTTCCACAGTGACATTCTGTAGTTCACTGGACATATTGAACTACACAATTCGCATACAATGCGAGGATAACAGCAAAGTGACTGCTCGGTTGTGCGAGAGGCTGGCTGGCGGCGCCAACAGAGACACCAGTGGCGCGGCTGGTTGCGCCGCCAAGTCGCCTAGTGTAATAGGGCCCTTAGTTTCGAGTGTCCTTTGAGCGGCGTTTTTAATCTTGGAAACAGCCCATAGGTCGCAGAGAGCTATGTCAGGACTGTATGGCTTTGTGCTTTGTTCCCTGCATGGGCTGGCGCGTTAGGGGCGTCCGTTAATTACGTGAGGGGTCCCCCACCCCCTGTGGTGAGATTTGGGGAGGTCTGGTTGGACCACCCCCTGCTAATCAAGCTGGTTCTCTCCTGCTTGCGAGGCTGGTCGCTGTCCACGTCGCCCGCCTCTAGACCTTACACCCCCACTGAAGTCGACACCCGTCGTATGTGGGCCTACTCTACCATCTTTCAAGAATTTGAAAAGTTCACGTGAGATTTAGTGATATTTCACGTAATTAACGGACGCATGACGAAGGAGCAACCCACCGGCTGAGCAAAGCTGATGCCGTTTTCTTCTAGTTGCGTCACGCAATCTTTTCATGTTGGACATTCTTGTTGGACATCTGACCTTAGCAGCATATTCGTGGTGCATAATAATAATAATCAGCAGCAGTTCGACATTGCTCCGACTCAGACGTGCATTTTTGATCGTGGCTACGACGAAAGCTTCCACTGCGAAGCCTGTCGTTTTGTTTCGTGATCACAACCATAAACCCACGATTCACCACAAGTTATAATCTTTTTAGGAGGTTTCTCACCTTTATTGACCATTTCCGAATCGTCCTGAGCGATTTCAAGGCGAAGGTTTTTCTGCTCCACCATTAGGAATTTCGGACACACGCGAACCATTTGCAAATTTTCAGTTAATATCTTCCAAACACTAGTTTTCGGTATTCCAAGATCACATTCTAGTTCTCTTACAGTTAATAGACGATCTCCATTGATCGCAAGTCGCACACGTCCGATATTATCCGTTGTTTTTGTCGTCGAAGGCCGCCCAGAGCGTGGGTTACTTTACTACTAAGACATGTGCGGCCATCTTTCAGCCACTTACACCATTCTTTTATTTGTGTTTTTGCCCATACACTCGTCGCCAAATGCCATCTTCATCATTTCGATGATCTCCGCACAAAATTTAATGCAAATTCGTTGCTCCGATCTTACCAGTATTTCTTACGGTAGCAAAATGCGACGAACGAACAAAACATTTTGTAAACAAACGCACGCTACACGTGAACTAAGGGGCCATCCACAAATTACGTCACACGATTTCATGATTTTTTGGACCCCTCCCTCCCCCCCCCCCCCGTCACAGGTTGTCATACCCCCCCTCCCCTGGTGTGATGTCACATATTTTTTTACAATTTAAAAATTATAAATTAAAACAGCACTTCCAAAATGATTTATGTATTTCTAGTTAAAAAATCGTATCAACAATAAATCAAACATATAAGAAAATATAAAAAATCGAATTAATGATACAAAATTGAGTCATCATGTGTCCATGGATTTTGAACCCATTCCTTGATACTGTTTATTATTGGCATAACAGTCACTTCATTCTTGATTTCGATAGTGTTGGGAACATTCGATGTGTCAACGTCATCTTCATCTTCTGCCACGAGGCAAGAAGTGATAGAAATTAAGCATGTGATGCCACAAAGTTTATGACACTTCCCCCCCCCTTGTCATTGTCACACTTTGTTGACCCTCCCCCCTCAAGGTGTGACGTAATTTATGGATGGCCCCTAAGGCGGCGCTGTGAGTTCGTGGAGCTTCGCTGTTGCCACTCAAACCCGGCATATGGTCAGGAGCAAAGATATGCTCGCAGCCAAAACGAATATTGTGATTTCACCGTACCTTTTTTGGCGATGTGTCAGTTGTCACGTGATCGGTTTACTATCTATATTAAGAGGTCACGTACTCGAAGCTTCGGCGACAGCTAGTCATGCTTACTGTTGTTTTGGGTTGTGTTATCTTATCGCCACACAGACATATTTCGTCTCGTTCCAAGTGCGAAACAGCAAAGCAGAGACGACAGACAAGAGCGAAGCGGCGACACACACGCCGGGGCGAGGTCGTGGCACAGCGGCGAGACTTGTCGAGGGAGCGTCCACAAACTACGTGGCTCGGTCTACGACAGGGAGAGGGGCCTAGTCACGTAGATTTTCATTCATATTATTTGTTACATTTAAAATAACACACAACAGGGTGTGAATATTTATTCCCGTCATTTAACTATCTCCAAATGCAGTTTACGATAGTCTTACAAGATAAAACAGTACAAAATGTCTTCTCGAATCAATAGCACAAAAAAGCTACGTTCTACGGAAGAGGATGGGGAGGGGACCACTTCAGGCTACGTGTGGAGGGGGGATTCAGAGGAGGTCAAAAAGGAGCCACGTGGTTTATGCACGCTCCCCAGGCATCGATTCTTGTACCATACGACTACGGATCGTCACATATGATTCTATACTCGGCCCTGATTCTTCCTCAGAACTACGCCGCCAATAACCGTTAACTGTATTCCGTAAATACCAGCAAACTTTAACACACTTTAATAACCAGTCACATGTAGGACATGCCTTGAGTAACCTAGAAGTGCGACACCCTGCAGAGATCACCACTGTCAGTCTGTTTAGTTTCGAACGGTCCCTATCATCAGCTGAACACAGTGGGTAACCGAATGGCATGAACAATACACGGGAAAAGAACTTTTACTGAACCAATAATGTGGCAGAAGCTAAACTCCAAACTGAAAAATAGAAAAAAAATAAGCAGCAAAAGTCGGACTACAGATTTCGTTTGAAAAGAAAGAAATGATGCCAACCTTCAAGACTGAAATTCCAACCATCCAACTGAACAATACCAGTAAAATTAAAATTATAAATAAGTTCAGATATCTTAGAGAAACTATAACCCGGAACTCAAATGAGAAATCATCAGTCGACAACAGAGCAATTAAACTGAAACAAGCGCAGCGAAGGGAGCGTCCATAAATAACGTAGCTGTTTAAAGATGGAGTCATTACGTACAAGCACTTACTTCAAATCATTTTTCTGCACAGGAACAAACTTTACTAGGCACGAATCTCGCTTAAGAAAAATTTAAACCAATGTAAATACCATAGACACCTGAAAATAGATCCACAGGGTCCAAAATGCATTGTGTAATACAATAAAATTTGTATTCTAGTGACTGAAGGCTGGTTTCATTCTACCTTTTGTTTGATCAGTACAGTCACGTCAATACAGTGAATTATGGATAAAATTAAGTAATATTTTATTTGCAAACGCTGGCTTCAAACTAAAAAAAAGCCTACTTTTGTTGTAAATGGTGGGCGAGGAAAGAAGTTTGTAGAAAAGTCTGACAGAGGGACAGGATGGAATTGGTAAATTTGTTAATGAGGGGAACAGTTGAAGAAGTAGAGGTAGACAGAGGTTAGTACAGTATATGAAGCAAATAATTGAGGACGTTGGTTGTATGGGTACTGTTAAGATGAAGAGGTTGGCACAAGACAGGAAGGGATTGAGGACTGATGACAAAGATATATATATAAACAACGATTCCATAGAGCAGCCGATATTTTCCAGTGTTACCGGGATTTTTTTTTTTTTTTTTTTTAGATTTATCTTTACGACTTTTTTGTTGCAGTCCAGCCATCACCTTTGATACGCGTTGAAACTTCTGACGTAACCAAATTTTGTTGCTGTTGTTTAATATAACTGCGATGAACAGCAATATTCCTACACATCCATTTTCTCTTTTCCCGCCTAGTTTGCCCTTTACGAATTCTGATATTTAATTCTTTCAGCGTTTTTGGTAAATTGTTCATTAGTTGCCTTGGTAATTTATTCCTTCCAAGTCCCGTCACCAACATACGCCCTGTACACTCCCGTTGCTGTTTGTGTTCCAGATGAGTGACTCGACGCGACAGTGGTTTCGCTTTCGTCCAGATGCGGGGACGCCGGCGAGATGCGACCGACTGGTCGATACTGTCGCACTATCGATCTGCGGGGGGCCGAGCCGCGCCCTGTCCCCCTCACCAGCGCCGCCCGCGGCAGAGATCGGAGTCACCGCTCCGCGATTAGCGCTCGCGATCCGCAGCCTCTTCTCACACATATTCTGAGGGAACAGAGGAGCGGGTGTTAATTTCTGTAACTAATTTGGGGACCGTTGGCCCAACAGAAACTTCATTGGGTCACAGTGCTTTGGGCAGAGCATCGCTTGAATATGGTTGCGTAGTATGCAACCCGCTCTTTGTACAGTATATCAAATACAGCAATAGCAGGGGATGCAAAGGAAATTACAGCAGAACACAATCAGTAACCGATATGATAAAGGAAGTCACAATGAAGACAGGATGAGGGTGAAGAGTGCTGGGAGTGGTCAAGGTGCTGATGAGTAGGGTTACGATCTGTATGACAAATCATATTTTTTCCTGCCTACTTTTAGAGCTGTAATGCTGAATTAAACGTTTCTGATTTTATTTAAATGTATTTAATATAGCATATATATGCATATCGAAGCGATTTTCCTAGTTTTGGTAATATTACGATAATATTTATGGTCATATGGTCATATTTTCGTAATTCGTTGATAGTACCTGGAAATCACTAGAAGTTATAGGTGAGAAAAAATTAAGACAATTATTTACTGAACTGTACTCCTATTTATACATTGGGGCAAAAAAACAACAACTAATTGTTACTGAATTGGTTAGAATTCCTAATTAAGAATTAAAGTTATACATTGTTGTCACTCTCTAAACGTTGATGTTCCGCCCGCCTTTTAATCTCAGCAGCATGCCTGTGTCGAGCCGCGTCAATCAGTGTCTCACTGTCGCCAATACTACAGAAAATAATCCTCAGTCATCGTTCAATCTGCAGTGGATCAGTTAATACCGCCATGTCGAAAACAAAATTTTCAGAAAGTGCGACTTTATGGAGTTGCGTAAACGAATTTCGATACAGTACAAACGAAAGAGTTCTTTTCTTTAAATTATGTGAAATTAAAACAACGCAACAAAATGATTTAAAATTTAATTTCGAAGTGGTGCAGTGAGTGCACAAAAGTAAATTATGCTGTTTATATTAAAGCGGCACTTCTTCTTCTTCTGCTGGTTGATGCTCGTATTAGCTCCGTAGTTGTCTTGGTGGTCCAGGTTCTCATATTTTTAACCAAGAAATTCTTCTTCTACCAGCACTACTAGTCAAAATAAATTATGTGTAATTGAGCATGTTTTGATGTATAGCAAATTTAAATGTTTGATCATATTTTTTTTATGTGATATTTAACAGTTTTTAAGGTCATATTTACACGCATATTTGTCTAGTTTCGTGGTCATATAGGTCAGAACCGTACTGATGTGGTTTAGGAGGATATTAGTAGAAGCACCAGGAATGGTGCATGGAAGGGTAAAGATGACCATGACCACAAGCTGGCACTCCATTCATACATAATGGTATGGGATTTTTTTTTTTTTTTTTTTTTTTTTTTTTTTTTTTTTTTTTTTGTAGGTAAGAGAGTTAGGAATTAAATGCAAACGAAGTGATGAATTTACTTTCCGAAAACGCTGATGGGATTCGTCTAGGGCAAAAGCTGTTCTGTGGGGAAATTGTCATTGAAGCAGTTCTATATCTACATCTACATCCATACTCTGCAAATCACAAACATTGTGGGTGGCAGAGGGTGCTAAGCACCAATCCTAAACCCGCGCATTCCAATCCCGAATAGCGCGAGGAAACAAAGAATACATAAAACCATCAGTACGGCATTTTATTTCTCTAATCTTATCCCTCCCAGTCATTACGACCTAAATAGGTTGGCGGAAGAAGTATTTCGTTGCACTCGTAAATTAGAGATTTTCGCATATTCTCCAACAAATTTAAACGAAAACGACGTCGTCTGTCCGCCAAACAATCCCAGCCTAACCCACGTATCAGCTCTGTGACACTTACGTAAGGACTGTAACTAGCAGTCACGAATCGAGCGGCTCTCCTCTGTACTTTCTCTAACGTGTCAATCAATCCCTTGCGATACGGATCCCAAAATCCACAACAGTATTCCAAATGCGGACGCACTAGTGTTTTCTTTGAGCATTGCAGCTTCTCAAAATACGACCTATAAAACGTAGTTTAGAATTAGCTTTGCCTACGACGGAAGTTATGTGCAAGTCCCATTTCATGTTGCTTTGTACTGTTACGCCTAGATACTTCAGGGAATCGACCGTGTCAACAACTGAATTGTTAACTTTGTACTCGTGAGCAAACGGGGTCTTTTTATTACTTATTTGCATTGCCTTGCACTTTTTACAGTTAAGTGTAAGCTGCCATTTACGGCACCATTCCGAAATAACATCCAGATCGCGCTGTATTTCTAATCAATCGTCAGAGCACCCCACTTCCCTGTAAATAAGTGCATCATCAGCAAAAAATCGCATCCTGCAATTAACGTTGTCACCGAGATCGTTTATAAAAATTAAGAAAAGAAGTGGTCCTATTACCCTTCCTTGAGGAACGCCCGAAGTAACATTTATCTTAGAAGAGGCTTCCCCGTCAACAATGACATACTGTGATCGATCAGTTAGAAAATCACGTATCCACTCGCAAATCTGAGCCGAAATACCGCAAGCTCGAATCTTCGCTAAAAGTCGGTTGTGTCGTACAGAATCAAAAGCATTCTGAAAATCCAAGAAAACTGCATCAACTTGCGAACCTGCATCGATAACTTTCATTACGTCATGGGGAAATAGGGCCAACTGTGTTTCACACGATCGCTTCTTCCGAAATCCGTGTTGACACGGTGTAAGTAACTCGTGCTCATCTAGAAACTTCATAATGTTAGAGCATATGACATGCTCCAGAATTCTGCTGCAGACAGATGTTAGAGATACGGGTCGATAATTCCTAGGATCACTCCGATCTCCTTTCTTGAAAACGGGAGTTACCTGGGCTATTTTCCAGCTAGAAGGTACTTTTTTTCTCTTCTAAAGATTTACGGAATATATCTGACAGAAATGGTTCAATATCCTGTCCGTATTCAGAAAATACTCTTACCGGTATACCAGTTACCCAGCAACCTGTGATTATCAATCATATTCTGTATTTAAACGACAAATCACAAAAAAACAAAAAAATCTACTTCTAATGTAGTTTCAAAGTTTTGAGCAGAAACAAGAAACACTTTTTATTTTGTGGTTACACTGTTCTTCTTCTGTCGATGACAGCACCAAATAGGAGGTAGTTTTTCCGCGAATGCGATGGCTTTGCCAGTACCTAATTGGAGATCAAATTCATTCCTATTTGTGGCCAAGACAACAGATGTACCACGGTTTCTCTCTCCGCGCACGAACATGTGGGATCTGGCTGTTTTTCCAGTTATCTCAATGTGGCAAGAGTATCTTTGGAACGGCCAACGACAACAGCGTTTTATTGAAAAGTGTTCTCAATTGAGCATATTAATATAGCTATATTTTTTTTTTTTTAACAGTTTAACGTCCCTTTTTAACAACGTGGTCTTTAGAGACGGGAAAGGATGGGGGCAAGGAATGGGAAGGAATTCGGCCATGGCCTTTTGAAGGAAGCATCCCGGCATTCACCTGGAGTGATTTGGGGAAACCATGGAAAACCCAAATCTGGATGCCCGGACGGGGATTCGAACCGCCGTCCTCCCGAATGCGAGGCCAGAACGCTATCCGTTACACCACCACGCTCGGTAAATATATAGCTATAATAATGATTATTGGATCGGAATAATTTCACAAGCGGCTGAAGCAGCAAAGTCTAGCCATGGAGCGGGGTCCAGTGGTTAATCTGGAAACGCGTCAAGAATGGATTTCTGCGCCAGGCGCCTGCATCATGCGGGAGGTGATTAGCGTGGGGAACACAGCACACGCTTACGTCCACTTGTTAATGTTTCCTAGGGAGCGTGCGCAACCACGTACCTCCATTTTGGCCTCCTGTGAACCCCCCTCCGCCCCCTCCCTCACGTAGCCCTACTTGGCTTTTGCCTCTACCCCCTCCCCTCCCCCCACGTAGCACGTAGCTTTTTTCCCTTTTGATTCCAGAAGACATTTTGTACTGTTTTCTCTTGTCAGACTATTGTAAATTACATACGGAAATAATTAAATGACGGAAATAAATATTCACATGCTATTGTGAGTTCTGTTCCTCATTTTAACTGTGAAAAATGTTATGAAAGGAAAGCTACGTGGCCTGGCTCGGAACCCCCCTCCTCCCACGTAGCCCAGCGTAGCCTTCCAGACAACCCCTCCCCCCCTGGACCAAGCCACGTAGTTTGTGCACAATCCCCTATGATTTAGCGACACAGCATTCCTGCAACCTCCGACAAGAGACAGCCCGCTAAAAGTAACACTGAGAAAAGAAAATATTTCGGAGATAACTAAATCTTGCAGCACTTTCTCCATGCTGGATTTGCTGTCACCACAAATAATCAGCTAAGTGTATAGGATAACAGACAAAGAGTTATTTAAATAACTAAATCCTTTTACAGAACAACAAGACAACCGACGAATCCATTAATTACCAACTTAGGGCAATATTACAATATCTTTGAT
The DNA here is from genome assembly GCA_031002005.1 of Vandiemenella viatica. NCBI lineage: Eukaryota > Metazoa > Arthropoda > Insecta > Orthoptera > Morabidae > Vandiemenella > Vandiemenella viatica. The sequence goes on along the minus strand of JARYHS010013630.1, from coordinate 3,072,097 downwards.
AAGCTTCATAGACCACTGCCAATATTGACAAACACTTAAAACCGAGTAAGGGCAGAATAATGACAAACCACACGCAAAGAAACTAATCCAATAAGATTGAAGGAACAACTGCGACGAAATAACAGCAGAAAATGCTTTCGCTCGCAGGTGAACCGACTTCATTTAGACACTGTTGGCAGCACTGAGGTAAACTGGAAGGACGCGCCAGATTTACGGTCTTGGGAATGTAGACAGGCACACAACCCAACAACACCAGACCAGACTAGACCAGAAGTTATTACTACCACCAACGACAATAGTGTACTCGACTACCGGTACTGTAAAATACATAAAGTATTTGGCGAACTTGGAAAGGTGATTCAGTATGTGAATGGGAAGAAAAAGGAAATCTAGCGATCATGGAAGAACTGAAACCTTAACAGGGAAAGGAAAACTGCAACCGAATTTCCTGTTTTGTGTTTTGTTGTTTTTGGTTACAGTAGTTTTCCTTAGGTCAGTTTGTTCGAGATAGATTGCTGTTAATTTTTTTAAATTATTTTTAAGAGTTTTTTTTTACCCTTTTCAGCCATCGGGAATATATTTTTATTTGACAACTTAATTGAATTGTTATCCAAACATTTACTATTTTTGGATATGGTGTTTACAATACTTTTTTGGGGGAGGGGGGGGTGTTTGGATCTAGTCCTTATTCTTGTATTTTAACCCTTTTAAAGGAATAAAATCTTTATCATCTGTCATTAGATGAGGCAAATACACCGAACACTGAAAATTGTTTATAGTATTGCGAGTCTGGATGATAATTGTTCCAAGACTCGGTGGCGCTATAACTAGTGTTGCAAATTGAAAAAAAAAGTCAGCTTCGTGAATAAAACCTAGAACACTTTTTTTTTTTTTTAAATTGTCTTTTTTTTCAGAAAACAAATTATTTTTTAAATTATAGTTTTATTTACGGAACTTACATTTTACATGTGTGTTTTAAATCTTAGTGAATCATATAATGTCTTACATAATGATTCATAAATGTTTCTATATAGGCAAATAATTTTTTATTCATCCTCTATGTCAGTACCACATTCACTAGTATCAGCACTACCAATACTAGTTCGGTCGGTGTCGGAATTTTCTGTTTCTTCTTCTGTCTCCTCTAGATCCATAACTTCAGAAATAGTTACATTTTCTTTTACTGGTTGTTCTTGTATTCTACGCAAAAGATTTTGAGATTGCAATTTTAAATTGTGAGCAATGTACACACTACGCATAAAGACTGCGCCGATAGTTCTGTATTACGGTCTTTTAAGTTTGAATTTAAATCTACTATCATACAAAATAGGAGTTGTATTTCTTTTCAGTCGTTGGTTTACGCCAACGGTTGCAAGGAAATGATTCATAATAACTGACAATTCAATGACTCAGTATCACTAGACGCTGGGAGTTTAACAAGTATACGAATATAAGGAAAGCACAATAAGTAATAAAAAGAGGCAAAAAAACGTGGATAAATTTAAAATTCCTAATTTTTTTGAAAAGATCCGTAGGTCTACAGATAAATTCGTAGAGCTGGCAGCACTAGTTCAAAAAGCGGGTATCAAACCAAATAACGGGGAACGGAGATTCCTTCTCGCGAAACCTAGCCTCTTGGGGAAGTCCCCGTTGTAAAAACTTCAGTCAATGTTGCCAATATTTTCGTAATTTTCTTTTCAACTGAACGAGAAAAATTTAGTAGATTTAAAAATTAAGATAAGTACTTAATATAAACTCTAAAACAGTCATATTAAACGATAAATGTCTTAAAAATTTGAGATTTAGTAGTTATGAAAAAATGTGTCCTAAAAAAACGTTTTTTTTTCATAGTTTTTTTTTTTTTTTTTTTTTTTTTTTTTTACAACACTAGGTATAACTCTATCCGCTGGGCTGCAGACAGCCTTTTATTCAGATTAATAGGAATTCTCATGTTTGCGTGTTGTTTTTCAGTAAATGGTTTATCACGTTATCTAACAATTCGTCCCAGGTTTTATTGTCCATTCTTAAAAAGTTTTTGAAATAGTCAGGTGCAGTGACGCGTAGTTCACCCATTAAAGTGACAACCCAGTTGGTCGTAGAGCTGTTGATAAAATATCGATATTTTTTTTAAAAAAAATCGATATTTATGAGTGATATTTTTTAGGACGATATATCGATATTGAAATCTGGATATTGGAGTCCGATATTTTTAAAAAAATAAGTGGTTATTTTCCGTTTTCCTCGTAGAATATTCCAAGTTATTATTGGAGGGAAAACGATTACCTGTGTTGCACATGCAATACATTTTCATAGATAGAATTTTAAGAAACAATGAACGATACGAGCACATGGAGAAGCAGGGCCGCCGTAAGCGGGCATGCAAGGCAGCATATTATGTAGCGGGCGACCTTTTTTTCTAGCTCAACAGCTGCTTCGGGCGGTCGGCGGCGACACTCGGGATGGCAACAATGGGGGCGGCAATCTCACAGTTTTTTTACCCGTTTCGGAAATTTCCTAGATCCACCACTGGCTGTAGTTGGACAGGGGGCGGCATAATCGCTATTGCACGCGGGCGCTCAAACAGCTAGCGCCGGGCCTGTGGAGAAGTAAAAAACGAAGGTAAAATAACTCATTCAATATTCATTAGAATTCTTGTCTGGACATTTTGAAAAGTTTTTAAAATTTGTCTTCAATCAATGAAAAAGTATTAGCATTAAGAAACTAATCGTAATGTACCAGGTATGGGTAGGGTTGCCAGATAGCCCGAAAATCCGGGAATGTCCCGGAATTTTGTGTCTGATCTCGTGTTCAGGAATTATGCGTTACTGTCCCGGAATTTCCGTATACTAGTTTTTTTCTCAAACTCAGTTCACCACGGTGGTCATTAGGCCAAGCCAAGTATCCCATGCTTGCAGCGGGAGGATGGAATGTCCCTTAAATCAGAGGAATTGAAACTGACAGGAAAATACTCTTTGAATTTTCTGGGACTTTGAAAATTCTAGATGCAGTTAACATTAACTCCCTTCATACAGAGTTCACATGTCTGAAACATGTTTTTCAGGTCCTTCCAAAAGACTTTCCAAACGATAAAATCTGGGCCAATTTCTTAATTTTACGAGACAAGTTTTAGCTCGTTGAATAATTTATGAAATAAGAGTGAAACAGAACGTTCATGGATTCGATCAAGGCTGAACTGCAAACTCAATCAATTTTGAAGACTCTTGCTGAGAAATTTTATCAGTTTTGTAAAGCAGTGACAGAGAAAAATTTATGAAAATGGCAAAATCTAGTAATAAATATTTTAAAAGTAGATGATTAAGATCTATTTTGATTGATGTTGATTTTGATTTAGCAAAAAAAAGGTGCTAATTTTTTTTATTTGTTGATAAAACCTGATGTTGATTTTCTGCCTAATTTTAATTAATGAGCCTAACAGAAGTGTTCAGTTTTGGTTTAATATTTTTGAGATTATGATTGATAATACCCGATGTTGATTTTGTACCAAAGTAAAAAATTCCTAACGAGGTGGTCAATTTTTGTTTTAAGTTTAGTATTTTTCCTTTTGATTCATAATACCTGATGTTGACTTTCTACCATAGTTTAATTAATAAAGTTAAAAGAGGTGCTATATATACGTTAGATAGCATATTTACCTAAAATATAATTTTTTATTAATTTACATTTTTTTCACTCTTTAAACATACCGCTAAAATACTTTTTAGACCCAGAAATGTCCCGGAAATTAGAAGCCTGTATCTGGCACTCCACAGTTAAATATTTGGCGCGAATTGGATACGCTTCTTGTTCGATACCAACAGAAGAATTGAGCTCCAAAATTATGTCACAGCCAGTTTTGTTATATCACTTACGAATTTATTAAGATAAGAAATTGAAAAAAAGAATCTACCACTTTTGGATTGCCTTTACAAAGCGCCATGCTAAAAACTTATTATTATAGATTGGTGCCTTTAAAAAACAATTTGTTAACGCCAAGGGAACTGCCTTGACAGTAGCGGCTCTAGGATTTTTCCAAGCCGGGGGAAAACTGAGATTTCCGCCTCTTCAAACATTGTTGCCAGCCAGAGAATCGCCTCCTTGATTGTTGGCCAAACGCATTGATGTCACCACTTTAAAGGGCCCCATACACACAGCAACTTGTTGTCCAACCATGTCTCCCAACTTGGTTGGCCAACACAAAAACAAGTTGGACAACATCAGTAGAGAGAGTACCAGCATGCAGAGATCAAGGTGTTTACTTATACCAGTAATGTTGGAACTAGAAGAAATAGCTTTATGCACAGTTATCGTTACTGCCAGCGCGGAAAATGAGAGGGAAAAGAAAAAAAGAAAAAATTTGGGCGAAAAAGTGGCTCCAAAAACACCCCAAATTTTCACATAAAAAATTTACTGCTGGAGCTGCACCTGAAGATTACAAAAATTCCCACTTCTTTGAAATCAATCAGCAATTCTTCCCAGCCCTTGATTCTTGAATTTTTATTTTTATACTGGCTTTGCCCGGCATGCGTTGCATTGCCTCTTTCTTTCTTTTTGAAGTATACACGTGATAAGTACTATCAAAACCGGATAAAAATTGTGGGTTTGTATGAAGAACGTTGACAAAAATTAAAGGGGTTGTGGTAAAGGTGGAGAGGGGTGGGTTGTGCAAAACAAATATAGACAGTATATTTTCGTTTGTTTTAAAGTACACATGTGCAAAATTCCATCGAAATCGGACAAAATCTGTGGGTTATGCAAATATCATTTGAAAAAATTGAGGGATGTGTAGGGGAAGAGGGGGTGGTTTTTTATACATTTTTTTGGTCAGAAACCTTACCAGGCAGGCACAGAACAACTCGCCAAACCTTAATCGGATGAATAGTATAGGAATCGGATAAAAACTATAGGTTTGTGTCAACAATGTTAATTAAATTAAGGACACGGGTGGAAGGGAGAAGAGATTCGGTTCTTGTAAATCAAAAGTAAACAGTATTTTTCTATTTGTTCTAGTGTATACTAATGCAAAGTTCCGTCAAAATCTAATAAAACTGTTTGTCTATAAAGAACATTGGCAAAAATTAAGGGGGGGGGGAAGGGGAAGAGGGATTGAATTTTAAATCATATGTAGGCAGTATTTTTCTCTTTGTTTTATATTATACATATGAGAAACCCCATAGAAATCGGACAAACATTGTGGGTTTGTACAAAGAATATTTGAAAAATTTAAGGCTGTGTAAAAGAAGAGAGGGGGGGGGGGGGGGTTGGGTGTTCTCGGATTTTTTTTTTTTTTTTGCCCAGAAACCTTTACAGCCCTGCACACAATAATTTAGTAGAGTTTCATTGTAATTGGATGAATGGTGTAGGACGAACAAACAAACAAACATTCTTTTTATATATTAGATAAATCAGATTTCACTTTCCAAAACTGTGGTAGACTGCGAAACATTCCGATGACGGTGTTCCATGCATCGTTGTTCTGAATAGTATTCATCAGGATACCACTGTTGGCACAGATCACTAGCACGGATATGTGAAAACTGCGACCAGTGAAATTTGCGGCCAACCTAAAATCTGCGAAATCTGCGGCCAATACCGCGCCGTCCTAATCACTCTAAACGCCCCTTTAGACGACCCGACCTGGTCTCACTAAATCGTGGCCTGGAAGTTATTACGTGAACAAATCATTTTACATTACACGCCCGAAACAGCCAAGTGAATTTCTATTTTTTTTTTTTTTTTTTAATAGACACGCAAATGTTTCACAGGTTTCTTAGACTTTTTTCGCACTCGTTACTGAAAGCTTAATTTTTTGTTGATCTGCAACACTGTTCGGAAAATCCAGTGCGGTACTAACTAGATCGGAGTGGCCGAGGTCGTCTAGAGGCGGCCATACACGATCGCTCCATCCGTCCAAATGGAGCGATGTCACTCCATTATCGTGTCGTCTGTGGGGAAATTTGATGTGGATGACGTTAACCCACAACTGCTGATGGTAGAATATTTTTTCCTACACTAGTTTCTTATCTGCTTAACGTCTCTCTAACAGCGAGGTCTTTAGAGACGGGAAAGGATTGGGGGGGGGGGGGCAAGGAATGGGAAAGAATTCGGCCATGGCCTTTTCAAGGAAGCATCCCGGAATTTGCCTGCAGTGATTTGGGAAACCATGGTAAACCCAAATCTGGATGCCCAGACAGGAATTGGAACCACCGTCCTCCCGAATGCGAAGCCTCCTGCACTAGTAATGTGAGGCAAAGGGAGATTTTGCATGAAATCTTCTACGATTCTGTTAGTATCTGCCTCGTTATTACAATTCTTTTCTACGTCTTTTAAGCAAGAATAAAACTGTCAACCCACTGTTTAGAAACATTGGCTACAAATGCAGCAATCCGCTCAGAGCGCCGGCGGGGCGGCTTTTAACAATACAACCAGTTTGATCCTATTCTATAATAAACATGCCGCTACAGCATTGTTGAGAATTCTGGCCGCATATTTCACTGGCCGCAAATTTCACTGGCCGCAGTTTTCGCGACACCCACTAGCACTACCTCGATGAGAAACCGGTGCGGACTGATGTTGGCATTCAGGTTGGACAACTTGCCCATAAACACTACAACACGTTGGCACAACAATAGGTGCCGCCCACAAATATCAAAAGAGTTTGAAAACCGCCAACTTGTGATTTGGTCTGGCAACCTACCCATACACACTCCAACTTCACCTACAACACAACCAAGTTGGCCAACAAGTTGCTGTGTGTATGGGGCCCTTAACTGTTGGCCAAACGCATTGTTGGACACGATTTTATCGCCCAGAGCAAGTACCCCGGTTTGCCCCCACCCCTCGCCCTAAATCCTGCATTCCACCTAGAATTTCAGCTTTAAAAAATTGTATTATGGTAAAGCGTTACCCATTTGCGAAGCAATATCAAAGAAGGGGAAATTTTCAATTAATGTAGGGAGTTCTCCATTCATAGTAGAAGAAACAACGGGAAAAACATGAGTTCATGCTCTTGAAAAGTATGTCCAATGAAGTTTCTGACATGAGTTTTGGTGCTAAATTTTACTTCATTCACCACCTTAGTTTGGAATTTTTTTGGATCTGAAACTCTTTTAAATAACTATGACGTTCTCTCATCATAATTCTATGCAACATCCAGTTGTCCTAGAAAATGGTAATTTGGTACACATACTTGGTTTCATCCCCATAGTATAAGAAAAGTTCCTGTGTTTTTTCAATGCCAATCTAAAAGCTGAAACGTCTTAGAGAAAATTTGTAGGTTAATTGCTTTCTTCTTGATGAGGCTATATGCCTTGAATTTCAGTTTTGCACAAAGATCAGGAGCATAAAAAACACAATTAATTTTACTTTGTTACTACATTTAATTTGGAAGTTATTGGTAGTCCTACACCGATGGTAATAATGCAGACACGGCGTCGCTCGCACAGAACGAATCGGACTCGAGCCCGTTGTTTTACATGAGCGTGCGTTGTCGAGGAAAGTATTTTCACATGAAAATTGGATGTAAGCAGGAAAATTGATAAATTCGGATACACAATCTTTGCTAAGGTGCAAACATTTTGTCCAAAAAAGTAAGAAGACTCAGAATAAGCTATCAAACTACAAAAAGAAATTAAATTCCACATAAAACAATAATTGTAAAAAAAAGTGACTTGGTCATTATGCAAACTCTGATAATAGAACATTAACCTAAATAAATGCCTCTACAATGTTGCATTATTGAGCTTTTAAACTCACAAAAGCCAAGATTTACCTCGATGCTCTTTCTGGATTCACAAGTCTTTGAGTAAATCATAATCATTATGCCTTTCCTTTTAGTAAAGTAGTAGTATAATGGCTAAATCACAATTTTTCAAAAAAGATTTATCAGTAACGTCATGAAAAACTATTTTTTTTTAGAAAATCAAAACTTGATTCAGAAAAATATCTCACAACTCTTCATCATTAAATAGCCCCAACACTTCGCCCTTTTTTAAAATGATTTGTTTTTGTAACATTGTTTTTTATATAATAGGGTCGATATATCGATACTTTTTCTTCGATATATCGAATCCGATATAAATATTTTTAAAATATCGATATATCGAAAATCCGATATTTTTTAAAATATCAGCAGCCCTAGTTGGTCGTGTGTAAGTGACGACAGAGGAGGTGGGTGACGTAAGCGGCCACTATGCCCACGTGTCCGGCTATGACGGACGTTAGGGAGCATCCATAAACTAGGTAGCTCCATTTTGGACTCCTGTGAATCCCCCCCCCCCCCCTCCTAGACCGAGCTACGTAGTTTAGGCACACTCCCTTATAAGCACCGACGTATTGACAAAACCACTGACTTCTGCAATTAGCAGCGAGCTCTAGGAACCAGGGACGAAAAAGAAATTGCCAGCTGTTTATTTACTTGCCAAGGTCAACCGAGTCCACCGAGATGGAAGACGAAACGTTGGCTCGCAGAGCGTGCAAGGTGACCGGTATTATTCCGTTTTCGGATTCGGGAGGACGCCGGTTCGAATACCCCTCCGGGCATCCAGATTTGGGTTTTCCATGGTTTACCAAAATCACTCCAGACAATTGCCGGGGTGCTTCCTTTAAAAGGACATGGCCGATTACCTTCCCGTTCCCGGCTCTAATGACCTCGACGTCGACGAGGCGTAAAGCCAGGAAGGAAGGGAGGCGGGTCGTGGGGACTTGGCAGACGCTTCTCACTAACGGATTGTCCATAAACTACGTGGCTCGGCGTAGGAGGGGGAGGGGGGGTTGGTTCGAGCCAGGCCACGTAACTTTTCATACATATTATTTGTCGCAATTTTGAGATACAGAACACACAACAGCACGTGAATATTTATTTCCGTCATTCAACTATCTTCGTACGTAATTGACAACAGTCTGACAGGAGAAAACAGTACAAAATGTCCTCTGGAATCAATAAGGAAAAAAGATGCGTGTAACGCGGGGGTGGGGGAGGATAGAGACAAAATCTACGTGGGGGGAGGGGGGGGGGGTTCACAGGAGGCCAAAATGCATCCACGTGGTTTATGGAGGATCCCTAACCACCGTTGTTGCCAACTGTAAAAAATATTTTATGCCGAATCTACGTTTAGAAAATGTAAAAAGTGTGCTAAAGTTTTCGGAAAATGCTGAAAAAATACCAACAAAATCAAAGGGCTCGTTAACATGCCTACCATAAAATCTCTACCCAAACCCTATCACTAACAGTTCAACCATTCAACGCTTCTACCAAAATGAATTCCTACCAAGAAACAACTATTCCTATAAACAATCCTTCCAAATGTTATTTCTACTTAGTAATATCTGTACCATTTACGAATCCTACAGCACGAAAAAGCTACCATAAACATCTCTACCAAACCAATATCTACCATAAATATATCTACCACTTTCTACCAATCACTATTAACATGTGAAACGAATCGTAAACCTAACAAAATAAAACTTTATCAGAAACATCTTCACGAAAAAAAACCTACCTTACAGTAAGTTTATCAAAGTCTAGCGAAAAACTACCCGAATTTAACCCTACCAGTAAAAACAAACTCATATCATCCAGTGAGAAGAGCAGGAAACATTAAGTAGCTTGCTTTCCTAAGACACACGTCGTTATTTATAAATTGTCTCGAAAATTATGTGAAACGAAATTTAAATATATATTTTAGTTAAAAATGAGAATAAACAATATATGTTTAATGTTTTGTAACAACTAAATTATTTAAATTTGTTTTAAAAAATCTTTACTAGCTTTTCTTATGGAGATGCTTGCTTTACACCCGTAAAATGTATAAAACAATCAACTTATCAACTTAAAATTAACAATAATTAATAACAATTCGTTGTGATAGATCAGTCTAACAAAAAATGAACAATACTAAAATTTTATCACTCCTAGAAAATCACTGACTTATCAGCTTATATGTTAAACTAATTTTTAAATCACTTGAAATATACTACATTTAGCCATAAAAATGATAATTGCTAGCACTGAAGCTCACTAGTTTTTGCGGAGTGTTTGTAGCTCATGTTATGATGGGCACTGTGCTAGCTGATCACTAAACATCAGCACTGAGTGACTTTTATCTCAAAGCCCAATTAGCGACCCCAGGGACAGAAATTCCCTAGATAAGAACTCTTGCAACCATCGATATTCCATGAGCTACTGCAGCCAAAAATAATCTCCGTCTTTCATTTCATACAGTATGTTTCAAAATATTTTGTAAGATTGTTTTTTTTTCTGTCATTAGTCTTTCTTATTTATAGGGAAGTAAGAACTTTGGCCGATTGCTTAGAAATTCAGCGCGATCTGGATGTTATTTTGGCTTGGTGCGCTGAGTGGCAGCTTACTCTAAACTGTAAAAAGTGCAAGACAATGAGCATAACTAACAAAAAGAATCCGATTGTTCAGAAATACGAGTTAAACAATACAGTTATAGATATGGTCGATTCTATTAAATATTTGGGAGTAACAGTACAAAGGAACATGAAATGGGACATACACATTAATTCTTTAGTAGGTAGAGCAAATTCTAGGCTGCGATTCATAGGTCGAATATTGAAAAATTGTAATGAACAAACAAAGGAGATAGGTACAATCTCTTGTGCGTCCACATTTGGATTATTGTTGTGCCATTTGGAACCCGTTTCGTAAGGGATTGATCGAAAGTATAGAGAAAGTACAGAGAAGAGCCGCTCGATTCGTGACCGCTTGCTACAGTCCTTATGAAAGCGTCACATAACTGATTAGTAGATTAGGTTGGGAGTCTCTGGTAGATAGACGACGCACGTTTCGTTTAAACTTATTGGAAAACATGCGTACTCCAACTTTCACTTTATGAGTGTAGTGAAATACTTCTTCCACCAACCTATTTGAGTCGGAAGGACAGGAAAGATAAAATTAGAGAAATAAGGTGCCGCACTGATTCTTATATGAATTCTTTTTTCCCTCGTACCATTAGGGATTGGAATGCACAGCAAAGAGATTAGCTTTGGTGCTGAGCACCCTCTGCCACCCACAATTTTGTGAATTGCAGAGTACATATGTAGATGTAGATGTAGACTTGTTTCATGCAATCCACCATTCCTTCCTATCTTGTGCTAACCACTTCATCTTGAGATGTCCCATTCTGTAGATCTCATTATTTATCAGTAACAAGAAATGTTGTTGTTAGATCCAGTAGTGTTATTACCATAATGTATTTAATTTACATAAGTTCATATCATTTGATTTGAGTCCGGTTCTCGACCGACAAGGTTATCATGAGGAATGTTTAATATTATTACTTGTCATAGAAAGGTCTGGTTGACGTTCAAAATAACAGACTTCCCTTGTGTTACCGAGTGTTTTGGGGCATTAATTTACTGAAGTGATGGAGAGCTTCTCGGATATAGTAGAGGTTTGTTTAAAACAATGGACACAGTGTTACATTGTGAGCTCCCCTGTGTGGATGTTCGACGAATGAAAGGTTTCTTTGAGAGCCCCAATCATAAAATGTTCCAGCCGAGCTGTCAGACATTTCGCAGACGTCGCTGGCGAAGAAACATTCTTTAACAATAAACTGTTCTTAAGAAGTGCAGCCCACAGAGACTATGGTTATATGGAGGGGGGTGACCTACCAAGAAAATGACGCTGGTGGTGGGGTTATCCCAGCCAATGGAACTCATTCTCGCTGGTTGCTGATATTTTTGTTTTTTTTATTATATATTCGACCAATCGGGAGAGAGAAGAGGAACGAACTCCGCCCAAGGCGAGTCTACGAGGAAGGCAGAATGGACGGAGGATGACATTCGATGTCGGACCGGCGGAGACTGGACGAGAGGGACTCTGGTTTCGGCGACGAGACAGCAGCGGGCGATCTGCGCTACTGAGGACACATTGCTGAGGTCCCCAGGGTTGAGGACGAGCTGCCGGCTGTCGAGAAGGAGAGACACCAGACGCCACTCCACCCTCGCTCGGCTGATGCGACTACCTGGCCTGCCGAAACACGACGCAGCTCTGCCCACCGTCGCCGCGGTCGTCGACACAGTCCTCGTCGCGGGTCACCGACACGACTCTTCTCATTGCGCTGCTCGACATTACGGTAACGCAATCGTCTACAGAGACCACAACGAGCTCCAACAAAATTAAAGAACTGTAAATTCCAGTACCAAAGAGGGAACAACCATTTACACATTAAGATAACTATTTCATCGAAATAACGTTGCTTTCTATGTAAAAAATCAATAAAATCAGTATGTTTCTCATTAATAATTCATGTTTCACTTGTATTAATGTGAAGGACCACTTCGGAAGAGAACCCCACCCACACTCATTTATCTAAGTATTAGTTAATAAAACTGTTCATATAGTAGTTAATCCCAAGATATACAGAGCGGGACACTACAATCTCTACATATCCCTTACAACCCACGTCCTCAATTATCTGCTTCATATATTCTAATCTCTGTCTTCGTCTACAGTTCTTACCTTCGACTGTTCCCTCCACTAACAAATTAACCAATTCAGCATGTCTCAAAATATGATACCAGCCTGTCTTTTCTTTCTGTAAGCTTCTTCCAAACACTTCTTTCCTCACCCATCATTTCCAAAACTCGTTCATTTCGTATCTTATCTGCCAACCTAATTTTCAGAATCCTGCTATAACACAACATAGAAGGATGCTGAAAATTAGGTGGACAGATAAGCTACGAAATGAACGAGTTTTGAAAATGATGGGTGAGGAAAGAAGTTTGTGGAAGACACTTACAGCAAGAAGAGAAAGGATGGTAGGTTATTATATGTTTGGTAATAATATTGCCGAAATTGTCACTTTGTTTTTATTATAAACATACTATTAACGCTTTTTTATTTTATAAGTAATTTTGCTGTCATCATTTTTCTTCAAACTGCATTGCTTACGTTTCTTGCAACAGTTTTAGAATAAGCAGCTAATTATTCTTTTTTCATTCAGGTATTTCAAGCACCTTATTCATTTCATTTTTACGAGACTGATATTTTATTAATTTAAATAAATGAAATCCAATGGTCGCTGCAAAGAAGTTTCCGCATTTCATATTATAACGCTTCAGGTTTTGAGAAACTGCGGTATAGATTACAAAATAAGACTGGCTCTTCGATAGGAGTCATTTCGCACAAAAATCATTACATAACAAAACAGAAGAGAATAATGAGTACATTAATTTGATTTATACAAGATACTGGTGGCACTTATTTTGTAGATACAGTTGATAGAAATACTTCTTGAACAGTTCGCTGTACCATGTTCTACTCGCTCTCAATATTTTATCGTTGAACTGTCCCAGGCTACTACTGATAACTTTAAATGCGACGAGATGGAGCAATTAAAGATTTACTGATGGTATTGTCCTGTAGGCAGATAAGAGTGAAAAATCGGAAACTTCTGTGAATAGCGCGAAGAAAATAATAAGAGTTTAAAATTAAATACAAACAAAAGCAGGAATAAAATAAAAGTATCTCAGAAACTGGAGACTAGGCAACAAAACAGCTCAAAATTTTGAAAAAGCAGGACATCAAATCTCTCTCAAAGAACAGTGTGTATGACAAAAATGAAGAATGTCCGAAAAGTCCTAAATACAAAATATAAAAAAATCGTTGAAGTAAATAAATTTAGGTATCTTAGATAAATAATACAGCATAATGATTTATGTAGCGAGGTTAACTAAAGCAAGGTATCGAAAAAATGAAGTTACCCTATCAATTAAAAGATATTTGCAATAAAAAAAATTGAAATCAATAGAAGCAAGAATTCGACACCACAACAGAGTTATACAACCAAACGTGTCTTTGCTGCAGAAAGTTTAGTTTTGTAAAGTAAAACAGAAATTGAGGAAAAGAGGAAACATCTTCCAGGAAAGTTTTCTGTTGGAGAAAATAAACGAAGAAGAGGACAACATAATAAAAATTACTATAAATCTGAAAACTGGAAAAATTTCAGATACTATCAGAAAAAGAAGAACTGTTTTTTTTTATGAAATGAATCCGAAAGTTTGGCAAAAAGATTATTTGATTAATTTGACAAAAATCTCAAAACACAAATTCGTTGGTTTACTTATGTAAAAGCAGACATAACAGAAATGGATCAAGAAATATGAAATCACGAAGACGGTCGTGTTGGTAAGAACAGAAACGAAGAAAAGCAAGAATTCGACTCCACAACAGAGTTATACAACCAAACGAGTCTTTGCTGCAGAAAGTTTAGTTTTGTACAGTAAAACAGAAATTGAGGAAAAGAGGAAACCTTTATCGAGAAAAGTTTCTGTTGTAGAAAATAAACGGAAGAAGAAGAGAAAATAATAGAAATTGCTATATATCTGAAAACTAAAAAACTTTCTGATACCGTACTATCAGAAAAGGAAGCACAATTTTTATGGACTCAATCCAAAAGTTTGGTAAAAAGATTATTTGATTAATTTGACTAAAATCCCAAAACACAAATTCGTTGGTTTACTTACGTAAAATCAGATATAGCAGAAATGAATCAAGAAATACGAAATCTGGAAGAGCGTCGTATCTAGAAAGATCACAGAGTTTCGAAAGAGCAGAAACAAAGAAAAGCAATTTTGGCAGAAGAAAATAACAGAGTGAAATGATGAAGAAACATTGTGAGAGTTTGAAGCGTCCACGGTGAGGTAGGATCATCTTCCTGTGTGAGGCGCGCTTGCAACGCCGCCGCGTGTGCTATGGCGGGGAGGGGGAGACAGGGGCGGCGTTGCCAAGTCGACGCGCGCTCATTACACACGCCACGCATCACGTGCTGCGTCTGGCTGCACATGAGAAAATCAGTTTACTCCGACGGCGCGCGGGAATTCGGAAACAGCAGACGATTCCTCCCTCTGAACGAATAATATAAATAGTAATGTTTGCAACTAGATTTATTTGTGGAGATTACTGGAAAACTCAATCAGTAGTCTATATGATACGATAAAGGAGATGGTTGGAATACAAGGCGTGTGGATTGCCGATGAAGCTTGGAAAGATAGTGATGGAAGAATTAAGATTAGTTCATGGTAGGGAAGAGAGTATTATTATTAATTGCGATGGAGTTAATGACCAGCTGGAAGTTTACTACAGTTCTTACATACGGTATTTTTACATTAAACATCATTCACAATCTGACGAAAGTTGTTCACTAACTCATTAGGTAATTTATTACAGTCCCCTACCTACAAATGAAAACTTTCCTGCTCCTTTGTGTCTAAAATCAACTGATAATTTATTGCTGTGGTCCTCTCCAGTGCTGCCAATTTAGCATTTTTATGACTAAATTTTCAAATGATTTAGCATGAAAAAAATCGTATTTAGCCTACAGCATATCATTATTTCCTGATAAGTCAGCGATTTTCTCAGAGAGTAAAATTTTGGTATAGTTCATTTATTTATTATAATAATCTGTTACAACGAATTTTTATTAATTATTGTTAATTTTAAATTGCTACAGGATAAATCAAAGAAATTTTTAATAAATTTAAATAATTCACTTATTATAAACTATTAAAAACGTATTGTTTATTCTTATTTTTAACTAAAATAGATTTTTAAGTTTTGTTTCACATAATTTTCAAGATAAAATTTATGTGCCTTAATGAGCTAATTAATATTTTCTGCTTTTTCATTGCAAGATATGTAGACATGTTTAGTTCTGGTAGGATTGAATTCTGGTAGAGTTGTTTTTGGGTAGTGTTAGAAAATGATATAGTTAAGGTACAGGTTTTTTTTTTTTTTTTTTTTTTTTTTTTTTTTTTTTTTTTTTTTTTTTGGTAATGGTATTTGGAGGTACAGTAAAGAATTATTCTAGTAAAGTTTTATTTTGGTAGCTTCACGATTTAACTGACATCTTAACGGTAGACTTGTGACTGGTGGAGAGTATATGTGGTAGACACATTTATGGTAGATATTGCTTTACTCGTATAGAGCAAAGAGGCAATCTATAAAACATACTTTGTGCCAATTTTAACATATGGATCGGAAACATGGGTGATGAAGGAGAGAGACAAAGGGAGAGTACAATCTGTGGAAATGAAATTTCAGAGTAACAAGAAGAGACAGAAAAAGGAATGAGAGAATCAGGGAGCTGATAAAGGAAGAACCACTACAAAAGAGAATTGAGAAATCTAGGTTAGGGTGGTAGGGGCATGTAAAGAGGATGGGAGAGGAGAGGCTACCAAGGAAGATCTGGACATGGAGCTGAAAGGGAAGAGGGCTAGAGGAAGACCGAGGGACAGGGGGATTAAAGGTGTTAAGAAATGTGTGGAGGAAAGAGGAGGAAATTGGGCGACAGCGGAAGAAGAAAGATGGTGTAATCTTGGTTGTCCCGGTTGAACCGCGTCAATTTGTCGAAACCTAACGTTTCGGCCATCATTTTGTGGCCTTCTTCAGAGTATTGTCACGGCTGGAACTGTTGCCGCTCTAACGGTTAGCGCGTTCTTCGGGAGCTATATATAGGCGGCAGCAGTTCCAGCCGTGACAGTACTCTGAAGAAGGCCACAAAATGATGGCCGAAACGTTAGGTTTCGACAAATTGACGCGGATCAACCCGGACAACCAAGATTACATTGACAACGACCGCGGCAGTCTGCGCACCCACTTGAAGAAAGATGGTGTTTGGATAGGAAGAGATGGCGAGGGTTTTGTTCCCAGCAGACCCGGCCAGCGGCTGCAAGCTGTCCTAGGTGATGATGATTGCGTTAGGTAGAAATTACTTTGGTAGAGATGTTTATACCAGAGTTTTCATGCTGTAGGTAGAAGTAACATTTTGATAGAATTGTTTATTGGCATAATTAGTGCATCCTTTGGTAATTTCCGCAGACAAATCCAGCTGGCCTCTTCTGCACCCCTTCCAGGTCCATCTCGTCGCACAATACTCTAGCAAAGGGCTGACAAATGTTCTGAACATCCTCTCCAGCAGGGGTGGCCAACCGGTCCATCGCGATATGCGGGACGCTGTCAGTCCGTCAGTTGACTACAGGCACTAGCGGAGTTACGACGTCAACGTAAATGTAAATCACGATTGGACCCTCCATCGCACCTTACAACCCACGTCCTCTATTATCTGCTTCATATATTCTAATCTCTGTCTTCCTCTACAGTTCTTACCTTCGACTGTTCCCTGCACTAACAAATTAACCAATTCAGCATGTCTCAAAATATGACCTACCAGCCTATCTCTTCTTTCTGTAAGCTTCTTCCATAAACTTCTCTTCTCGCCCATCATTTCCAAAACTTGCTCATTTCTTACTTTGTTTGTCCATTTAATTTTCAGCATTCTTCTGTAGCACCACATTTCAAATTCTTCAATTTTCTTTCTTTTCGGTATTCCTAAGGTCCATATTTCGCTACCGTAAAGTGCTGTGCTCCACACATAGAGTTTTTTTTTTTTTTTTGTTTTTTTTGAAAAAAAACTTTATATACATATATATATGAACCTCGGCGTTCGCTCTTAATATATGCTCGTAAGGTTGACACATTTTTTTTTTTTTTTACCTGCCGTAGACATCCTTTCTGTAACTCTAAAACACCATCAAGATCAGAAAAGAACAGTAGTCGACCAACGGAGATCGACAGAATGGACCTGGCTGAGGCGGAAGCCATGCGAGGAGCTCCGTGGGGTCACACGAGGCGCGACACAGTTATAGCTGAGAAAAGCCACTCATTAAAAAAAGTAATAAGAAATCACACTCCGTGTTGGTCTGCTTTGCGTGAAGTACTGGGCTGCGAGATGATGCGTGTTACTGCAGGCTCCTAAACACGACATCCCAGCGCAACGCTGCAGCGTGTACACAGACTATACATATATGTTTCAAGCTCCGGCTTTATGGTTATCAAATACGGGAGTTGGAGGGAGTGCTAATAAGAGCAGCTAGATTTGTTTGTGAAATCATCGCAGGACACAGTCAGTAACTGATATGATAAAAGAGCTGGATTAGGACTCATTGGAGGAAAGGAGGAGGGTGAAGAGAGTGCTAGGAGTGTATATTAGGGCAGCCAACTTTTTTTTTTTCAAAATAAGGGAGACTATGATGTGACGACGTGACTACCGTGAATGAAGAAAAAATGTTTCCTTAGAACAATTTTATTATATCAAAGAAACTAACAAATACAAAATTATTACAAAGGTTCTGATTAAAAGCTATATTTATGTATATCTTTGGCAGCAGCCTGAAGTTTGGGATTAATCTTTACATATTCTATAAATTCTTTGCATGTGTAATCAAAATTAACACTGATTTGTAACTCAGCTTTAATTAAATCTACATTGCAACGGTTTCTATCATCACACCATTTATTATTCATTATAGAAAAAAATCCGTTCTGTGTAGGCATTGGATGCAGGTATACTGAGTACAAAACCAAGAATATTTTGCAGCTCCTTGAGTTTAATTCCCTTGGCTTTTGCCTCATTCATCACAAATACCCACTTCTCCACAGCATTGCCATTAATAGAAACTTTTGAGGTTATTGTCTCTCTCAAGGAAGAAAATTCCTCATAAAGGTCAGGGCCGGCGCTAGGAATTTCGGGCCCGGGGTAAAATGGGTGACCTTTTATTTTAGCTCTACAAACTACAAAACAATGATGAAAATTTTTAAAATTAATATCATTCTTCGAGCATAATGGGAGCAAGGATTGCATTATAACATTGTCTCAAATCTTGAGCATAAATGAGCTGAAATGTTGATACGATTTACAACATAGGAATGAAAAGATTCATAGAATTCAACAAAATTATTTTGAATTCTTTTCTGAATGATAGGGTCTAACTCGTTCAAGATTTTGTGTGTATTACTTCCAAAAAACATATCCTCTTTTCTTTGCAAAATTTTAGTTGTCAATCCTTCAACTGCATTAAATGTTTCCATGATGGTTAAATCAGAAATCTCAAGGTATTTTGACGTTTCTACAAGTAGGTTGCCTATGTAAGAAAAAAACACAAGATTTGCTTTAAGTATTAACATTTTATCTGGATCCTCGTCATTGAAATATTGTTTCAAAACTTTAGGCGTTTCATTTGTGCTTTGAAAATGGCTTGTTATTGGCTCCCAGTTCTTCAATAACCTATCAACTGATGGTGTGAGGGACAGCCACCTAGTAGGCACATGCCTTAGGATTTCACTCCATTCTGTACTAACAAAATTAAAAAATGATTTTAATTCCTCCCTTATTTTTGCAGATACTGAAAAATGTCCATAAATCTTTATGATTACCATTTCTATGTCTACATCTAACTTATCACAAGCATGTTTAGTGCCATTGTGGATTATGTGATTGGTGCAGTTTCCTTTAAATATGCAGCCATTATCATCACATAACAACTTCATCACAGACGTGTTTTTTCCATAATTGACACTAGCATTACCTGCACAATATGAAGAAATTTTATTTACATCCAAAGAGTGAGATTCAAGGCTCCTTGTTATCAAAGTGTGAATACCACCTGCTGTCTCATCAGCTTGTTCCACAAAATCTAATAGTTTATTTTTTATACCAACAAAAGGACCAAAATACCTGATTACCACAGGAAACATTTTTCTGTTCTTATAATTAGATGCATCTGTAGCCACAGATAAAAAGGTGCTACACTTTTCTGGATCACCAAGTACATTTAAAAAGTCACTCACACTTCTTGGTGCTAACACATGTTTTGCAATTGACTCTGCCTTCGTTCTACCACAGTCCATGTTATTATAGCTGAGGTTATGCTTCACCGTATGATACACCACTGCTAACTCCCCTACCGCAATTTTGCTGGATTCGCCACTCTCTTTCTCTCTCGGACGATAAAAATAGCTGGAAAACTTGGACGAGTCGTTTATTCCTCTTATTCTGCTTTTGTGTAATTCGGTATTAGCGTGTTGCACACAATCCGCATTACCACCATGTGATACGCTAAACTCGCCCCTACAAAGTGAACATTGTGCTTTATACTGGTTGTTTTTGACGGAATTAATCCATGAATAACTTTCTTCCCACTTTTTCTGGTACACGCACAAGTATTTCGGTTTCTTTTTAGGCGTAGTATGTTTAGGTTCATCCATCTTGCGTTATTACGGATTTAAAATTGGAACACAAATTCGAGAGAAACAAGTACGATACACAAAACACACACAGGATGCGAATATGCGAACTGAAAGTGGAAGTTTAGATCGTATCGATCACGATATCGATGAAGTTGTGTTATCGATTTTACATCTGTGTAGCAAGAATCAGCAGGAAACGAGTTCTTTTAAACCGCGCGGTAATTTTAAATAGCAATTAAGTGTGATTTCCTTAAATACGGGAGATATGTGCTCCCGGATGAAATCAAAACGGGAGACGGGTCAGCAATTAAGTGTGATTTCCTTAAATACGGGAGATATGTGCTCCCGGATGAAATCAAAACGGGAGACGGGTCATAGCTTAAAAATTGAGCAAAATATGGGAGTTCCCGTATAATACGGGAGAGTTGGCAACCCTAGTGTATATTGATGATGGGGCTTGGAGGGATATTGGCCTAAGAATTAGGAATAGTGCACGGAAGGAGAACGACAACCATGACCACAAGCTGGCGCCCGATTTCTTGCATAAGTGAGTGGAAAAATTATCTTTTGTCGGTAAGGGTGTCAGGGATTGGAACAAATTACCAAGTGAAGTTATGAATAATTTACCAAAAACACTTAAGGAATTTAAAATTAAAATTTGTAAATCGGAAAAGTAAATGGGCGAGGAATTTAACACTCCAATTATTAAAAAAAAGGTTAATTAGAAGATTAGGGGAATTGCCACCAAAACGTTAGCTCCACCGCAATTAAGTTAATGATAATAATTTAAGAAACAAGCAACAATTTAATTACCCGTATTCAATACACAGTTTATCGATGATAGAAGTATTCTTCTCTTCTAAACTATGCAAGCATACGCTTATATATTTCGGCGTGGTCACGTTTGAATATTCACGTTCAGTAGAAAGTATAGCAAGCTTACTGATAGTTAAAAAGTGCTTCCCGACGCGTCTTTGCGATTTCGCTAGCGAGAAATGCTCTTCCGACCATGGTAAGCACACACTACGAAAACTTTTTTTTTTTTTTTTAAATCTGCTTAACGTCTCTCTAGCAGCGAGGTCTTTAGAGATGGGAAAGGATGTGGGGGAAAGGAATGGAAAGGAATTCGGCCATGGCCTTTTGAAGGAATGATCCCGGCATTTGCCTGGAGTCATTTGGGAAACCATGGAAAACCCAAATCTGGATGCCCGGACGGGGATTCGAACCACCGTCCTCCCGAATGCGAGGCCAGAACTACAAAAACTGTTCAAACGAGAGCAAAACGGAACACTAGACCCGACAGTCTTGCTGTTTTCTCGATCACCGAATTTCTTTAATTTTCAAGTTGCAATTTTATGTCGACTGTAGGTGTATTAGTATTTGTTGTTTAATAATACGACATTACAACTGTTGTATATTGTTTTTATTTTCCGGACGCGTTTCGCCTCTCACCGAGGTATCTTCAGAGTACAGTTTTGATGTAAAATGTGATTTGTTATTGACTTTTGAATACAATGATTTTTAGATTTACCAAAATTATTATGCTGAAGATACCTCGGCGAGAGGCGAAACGCGTCCGGAAAATAAAAACAATATCCAACAGTTGTAATGGCGTATTATTAAACAACAAATAACTAATTTATCAAGCACTTGGTACCAGGTATTTAACTTGGAGTTAAATTTAAAAGCAGTGTGTGGAAGGGAAGAAAGCACCATGACAATAAATTATTAACTGATCTCACACCTAAGTAAGTGTAAAAGTTTTAATTTTTAGGTAGGGGAGTGAGAGGTAACCAACAACATGGTTCACACTGTGAGTCATTTCAAGATTTCTGAATTTGTGCAGCGACATGACCATTGCAATTAATTAATAAATAATCATATCATCATCAGTGTGAAACATACACAGCAGCTTGTATTAATTCCAGATTTTGCTAAGCTCTTCCGTACTTCTTTTTGTAACGTGAACAAGTTGTGAAAGCTGGAAAAAAGAGTTTTTTGGAAGATTAAAAAAAAAAAAAAAAAAGAAAAGAAGGTAGATAGAGAGAGGCAGATATCAACATTTCGACTCATCACTTTTTTTTATTAGTTTCTTTATAACTGTGCAGGATACCGAAGATGTGGAAGTAATTTGTAATAAGGACTGGAGCAGTGCTCGAAATTAACCGGGCGTTAGGCGTAATTACGCCTGAATATTTTCGTTTTACGCCCGCAATCTCCTTCAAAGGCGTAGAAAATACGCCTAAGCATCAAAACTTAAAAAATTACACTTCGGAACTTGTTTTCAGTTTTACGTGTTCGAGGTTAAATTCTAAAAATTAATTTCAATTCTTATCGTTTTGATCTATTTCAAAGTTTCCAGTAATACGTTTCTGAAGTTCAGAAGTGGCAATACTGTAGGGGGAAGTACCGCGAAGTGAAAAAAAGACACTTCTAGCGCGTGTGTTATTCTTCTGTTATCCGCTTAACAAAGGAAGTAAAAAGATGTCTCGTAAAATTACTGAATTTATACCATTTGTAACGACAAGTATTGGTGATAGAAGTGTTACAAGTACCGATAAGCGAGGACTGCCAGAAAATGAAGAAACATCAGCTGCTGACAAATCATCAGGCCCTTCAGCTACTACCAGTAGGCCTGCTCCGATTTCACGCAATCCAGGAGGTCAACAAGCAAGTAAACGATCAAAAACAGTTCAAAATTTATCAGCTACTATGCCTGTTGTTACCACCAGTACTTCGACAACTAATGCCGTGGGTAAACACACATTAAGTAAGTGGCAAAAAAGTTTTCCTTGGTTATCAATAGAACAAGGCAGCGAAAATAGTACGTTTTGCGTCGTTTGTAGGCTGTTTGCGAATTTATCTTTAACGAGTTTCGTAAATGCAAAGGTCATATCTAGATTAGAAATAGTTAAAAAAAAAAAACATGACAAAAGTGAAGTCCATCAGAATTCGTGTGCGACATATGTGGCGAAAAAAAAAAAATCATTGCATACACCGTTAGCTCTTACGTTGAGTGCCATGAGTGACAAAGTACACCAAAAAATGTGTGTTTTATTTAATACTGCTTACTCCGTTGCAAAAGGCAACTTTGCGTTCACAGATTACCTACGTTTGTTAGAGTTGCAAGAAAAAAACGATGTCGAAATTGGTTCAGCATACAGAAATGACAAGTCGTGTACTCTTTTCATCAGTAATATAGCAGCAAATTCACGTATCCAATTACAAGTAGTGACTATATATCAATTATGTGTGACGGATCAACTGATAAGGGTGCAATTGAATGTGAAATCATCTATGTAGCATCTGTTAAAGAAGGGCAGGAACGAGTAGATTTCTTAAAATTAAAGCCATTAAGTGACGGATCATCTAAAAGCATATTCGAATGTATTTTGGACAGTTTATATGAAACATTCGATGGTGATTCTTGGAAAGAGAAACTTGTAGGTGTCTGTCTAGATGCGGCAAGTGTTAATATGGGTGTTAGCAATGGTGTGGTTGCAAAATTGCGCAACATGTGCGGGGATATTATATCGGTGCATTGTATTGCTCATCGGATAGAACTATGCATTTATGATAGCCTCAGTAACAAACTACGCTCAAACATAGGAAAAAGTAATTAAAGGTGTATACAATTTTTTTTCTAAAAGTCTAAAGCATAAGAAAGAATTTAAAGATTTAGCTGAAGCATTGGATGAATCAGTCGTTAACCACCTGTCTATCATATCCACCAGGTGGATTTCTTCAAAAAGCATCGCTCAGGAATTTCACAGTCACTGTTTCGTATTTTGAAGACTACTGTGCTGACAAAAACTACAGTAAAATTCTTCTAGCAAAAGTGACGAACTACTTAAAAACTTTAAAATCAGTGCGGATCATGAGATTTTTGTGCTTTCTGATTGATGTAACTGATGTTTTGTCAACATTTTCCAAAAATATTCAATATGAGAAGGTGAACATTAAGAAAGTGATGTGTGAACTTACAAATCTGCGAAATGAAACTGAAAAATTTAATTGCTGCCAATGGAGCAACTCTGTCTCAATTTGATAAGGACTGTAACTTGGGTACTGGTACTTGTGAATATAAAAGCATAAAACTGAGTAAAGATGGTCTGCAGAATTTTTTACGTGATCGCGAAGATATAATCAGAAATTCCTTAACAGGATTAACAAAACGCTTCGAAGATCTTCGAACTAATTGCATGTTTAAAAATATACACATTTTTGATGCAATTAACATTCCAAATGAGGATATATTAAATTATGGAATTAAGGAAGTTGAAGAGGCCCTCAAGCATTTACCTGCACCAGTGACCATAAGCAAAGAACAAGCTTCTGATGAATTTTTGCGCTGTAAAATATGGGCTAAGGACAAGAAGTCTCTATCAAGTGGTCAGCTTTGGAACAGAGTAGGTCTATATAGCGAAAATAGTGAAGACAATCAATATCCAAATTTATTAAAAATCATTTCATGTTTCCGTGTGCTTCCATTCACCACTGCAATATGTGAGTGAGGTTTCAGTGAGCTTAACAACATGAAAACTGAGAGACGACTTTGTGGCTTACTGGTGGGAAGACACACAGAACCCTCGAAGACCAGAATTCCTAGATAAGAAGTGACACACAGCACTTCAGGTAAGGCCGTAAGGCATTTTTCCTGATATTGAAAATGGAGAATCATTGCATTTACTATTCAGCTACGATATGTTCAATAAACTGAATGTTTTTGTTTCTGCGATCTTAGCGATAAATTCAACACAGAAACTGTGAAATCAAATTATTCTTAGAATTTGTACATCAAGGAAAATATTTTACAATTTTTATTTTACATATTGATATATTTGTATTTAAAAGAAATAATCCTCTGGCGATGAATCGGGAAAAAATTCGAAAATATTTGGGAATTAAATCTCTGAAGATGAAGATCATTGTGTAAAATTCAAAAGTTACTGTCAAAGTACAATGAAATCAATAATCATATTATTTTATTACACAATTTTGGATATACGATGTTTTGGCACATGGAAACCATATTAATTTTTTCTGGGCCTATTTACAGTTTTAAATTGTGTTGGAGTAGGTTGTAAGCTATAACATCTGTATTTTAATAATTATAATATAATTACGCCCAAGATTTTCATTTTACGCCTGAGTCTGAAAGTTAGGCGTAACAAATACGCCTAGATTTATAAACGAATTTCTAGCCCTGGACTGGAGCGGACTAAGTTTCTCGGCGGAGTGACAAAAGTCACAACACCGCGCCAGATATTTGCGATTGCAGAGGGTTTCGTAACAGAGCTTGGTCCGTACCGGCGATAGTGATTGCTTAACTGTACAACTCCTCTGTAAACTAAGAGCATATTAGGCAGCTTTCTATTCTAACTAATCACCATTGCCTTGCATCCTAAGCTTGGTAACTTTAACAAATTTCAGTTAATATAAAATTTCATATTTACGCCAATGCTCCGGAAAATGATGTAAAACACATACAGAGAAAATGAAACCAAGATATAAGCTTAGTTACATTGGCAAGAATAATGATCATTTACGCAAAATGATTAACTTGCAATTATTGAGGAAATGTTCGTGGTGTAACAACATATCTGCAGATACATCACTAACGGACGGTGTGTAATATCGCAAGGATTTGTTTTTTTTGTTTAACTGCGATGGCAATTTCCCTACACACCCACTAATTCTGTTTCTCGTACCTACTTACATTTACGAATTCTAATTTTAATTTTTTCAGCATTTTACATTATTAATTACTTCCCTTGGCAATTTATTCCAATTCCTTACACCATTTCCTACGAAAGAAAATCTTCCCACAGCCTCATGCCTGAAATGAGGCGCCATCTTGTGGTCATGGTCATTAAGTTTGCTTTTCGTAGCGTTCCATAGTTTAAAAAAATTGATAAATTATGCGGCTGAAAAAAAGTGGATCTGCTTTTCAGTAACATGTTGCTAATGAAAGCAACTTAAAAAAACTTTTAAAAAATTACTCATGGTCTCTGCTGTAACCACGAATGTCAATTGTTATTCTGGTTTGGAAAAATTTCAATCTAATTAAAATTTTCAGTAATGTTGTTGCTTGACCAAAGTATATGCATTACGGTTTATTTGCTTTTTAGGGATTTTACTGACCACTGATGGCTTTTGTTCATGTTTGCTGTACGTG
Organism: Vandiemenella viatica; assembly: GCA_031002005.1. Classification (NCBI taxonomy): domain Eukaryota; kingdom Metazoa; phylum Arthropoda; class Insecta; order Orthoptera; family Morabidae; genus Vandiemenella; species Vandiemenella viatica. Next base: position 3,045,866 of record JARYHS010013630.1, on the reverse strand, counting down.
AGCTAATAGTTCATTTTAAGTGAAAATCAGACCAAATATGTTACCGAATCGATTATTATGGGAATTAATTCTTGGGAGTTGCTCAACAGATTGCTAATATGGAATGTGTATTAAGTTCTCTGGCCGTTGCAGACACTATGAATGTTTGTCCGGCCTCAGTAAAAAAGTAACGTAATGCTTTCGAAACAAAAAGGAATTCTTCAAATTTTTCAGTGAACTTTAAGCATCCAATACAAGCCAAGTTTGTATTTCAGTAAGTTGGAGTCTACGACTTTTGAAACAATAAATTATACGGTAGCGCGATTGTCCCAACGTCTATTAATGCTTCTGAGTTCTTCAAGCTCAAGAGATTTTACTCATCCTAAGAGTGAAACACACTCAAGTTCGTATATGGTCAGGTTAGGTCAACCTGTCATAATGTTTCACCATAAAAGCTAGAACTGTTCTACATACGCAAAAAAACGGTCACGGCCTTACACTAGTCACTCCCATGGCTCACTTCACCCTCCTCCTGTCATCCAATGAATCCCATTCCAACATTTTATCATTTCGGTTACTAATTATGTTCTGCAATAATTTCCAGAAACAAATCTAGCAGCCCTTTTTTGCACCCTCTCCAACTCCTGTATTTGATACCCAAAATGAGGGTCCCATACTACACCACCATGTTAAAAAGGGGACGGAATGCGCAGCCAATAGACCAGTGCGATCACACGGAATTACTATTATACCACCATATTCAAGCAGAGGTATCTCACTTCTCCGGTACATCACCTCATCACCGTCTCCAAGTGACAGATTTGAAACGTTTCCCTACCCTAGTACCCAATGACTTCTGTCCAGTTGAGTTTACTGTCAAATGTTATGCAAAGATATTTATATTTCAAATCTTAATCTTCAAAAAGCAATTCCTTCCCCACTCGATAATCCCAACGAACCTTTAGTTTTTTTTATTATTATTGTGTTCATAAATGCCACAAGCAACAAGAAAAATGTGAAGAAGTAGAAAAGGAAATGGTCGTAGGTAAAGTAGATGTTGCATATACAAAGATCAAACAGAATTTTGGAGAAATGAAGAAAAAAGGTATGAACATTAAAGCTGCCGATGGGAAACCTCTTTTAAGCTCAGAAGATAGAGCTAACCGATGGAAGAATACATTGAGAATCTGTATGTTGGGGACGACTTGACCAATAGTGTAATGGAAAACGAAGCCGATGTCGACATTGATGACTTAGGAGATCCTGTTTTGAGGACAGGATTTAATAAAGCTCTGAATGACTTGAAAGCAAATAAGGCAGTTGGAATTGATAAGATCCCTGCAGAACTTCATAAATCTCTAGGAGACGAAGGAATCGAAAGATTATTCAAGCTGATATCAAAAAGTTATGAAACAGGGGAAATTCCAACTGATTTTAATAAAAATATCATCTTCACACTTCCAAAGAAAGCATAAGCCGACAAATGTGAGAATTATCGCACCATTAGTCTAACATCACATGCTTCAAAATTACTGACCAGAATAATATACAGAAGGATGGAAAGGGTAGTAGAAGAGATAGTAGGTGAAGATCAGTTTAAGATTAATACTTGAAGGGCGGATCAAGAAAAACAAAGATACTTTTATGGCATTTGTTGATTTAGAAAAAGCTTTTGATAATTTTAGGTGGGACAAGATGTTCAAAATTTTAAAAAATTCAGGTCTAAAGCATCGAGATAGAAGAATACTCTATAGACTATATAAGAATCAGGTGGCTATAATAAAAGTAGAGAATCATGAGAGAGATGCATCAGTTAAAAAGGGTGTGAGACAAGGCTGTAGTCTATCCCCGTTAATATTCAACTTGTATGTAGAAGAAGCAATGAAGAATGTCAAAGAAAAATTTCCATGCGGCATAAGTTTTCAGGGAGAAAAGTCAGTATGCTACGATTTGCTGACGACATTGTCTTGTTAGCAGAGAGGGCTGAGGATATTGAGAAGTTACTGAATGGCATGAACAAAATACTGAAGGAAGATTTTGGACTGAATATTAATCGAAACAAGACAAAAGTGATGAAATGTAGCAGAAATGATACCAATACTAGGAGAAGTAAGAGAATTCTGTTACTTGGGAAGTAAAATTACAACAGATGGCCGAAGCAAAAATGATGTAAAAAGCAGAATAGCACTAGCAAAAAGAGCCTTAATGAAAAAGAGAAATCTTTTAGTTTCAAATATTGACGTAGGAATTAGAAAGAACTTTTTGAAACTCTTTGTGTGGAGCACAGCACTTTATGGACTTTTGGAACAGAGGCGGCCTTTTGGGGGTGGCGAACATGGCAATCGCCCAGGGCCTCACGCAGCTACCCGAGTTGATCAAAGTTTATTTTAAAAATAATTATTTTATTTCAGCTGTTAGTGTAACAATAAAGTAAAGTTGTTTAATTGATGATAAAGTATATATTAATTACTAACTAATCAAAATTTCTCAATTAGATTTATTGACTGTCACATTCGTATAATAGCAGGAGAAACCTCTGATATTGATGGACAAGAACTGTATGAAGAAAACGACGGCGGTATCACAGTGGTGACATAAATAACAGAAAAAAACATTAACTGAATTACTGAAGTGTACTCCACTATCGAAGTAGCCTTGAGAATTATTGCCGACACACGTAATACAGTTGCGTCCGCAGAAAGAACCTTTTCATGGTTAAAAAATATTAAAACATATTTGAGGAATTCGATGACACAAGATTAATTTTTAGCTCTTTCTATTCTTTGAATTGAAAATGAAATAGCTCATTCGTTAGATTCTTGTGCTTTTATTAAATATTTCAGTCTCAGGAAAAGGCGCAAACATCATTTTTAAATCCCTGCGTATATCTTCCCACGCCTTAATGTACTTCAGTTTAATCTTAATGATTTGTTATCTTTATGTTTGTTAACTATTAATAACTCTTCTAATATAATATTTTAAAACTCAAAGTTTATTTTTATGAAGTTTGCATTTTTCGTTAATCATCAGAAATACTTACGATTAATATATTCTGTACAAAGGACAAGGGCCTCGCAATGACTAAGGCCGACGCTGTTTAGGAATACCGGAAATAAAGAAAATTGAAGCATTTGAAATGTGGTGCTACAGAGAAGAATGCTGAAAATTAAGTGGACAGACAAAGTAAGAAATGAACGAGTTTTGGAAATGATGGGTGAGAAAAGAAGTTTGTGGAAGAAGCTTACAAAAAGAAGAGACAGACTGGTAGGTCATTTTGAGACATGCAGGATTGGTTAATTTTTTAGTGCAGGGAACAGACGAAGGTAAGAACCGTAGAGGAAGACAGAGATTAGAATATATGAAGCAGATAATTGAGGACGTGGGTTGTAAGGGGTATGTAGAGATGAAGAGGTTAGCACAGGATAGGAAGGGATGGAGGATTGCATCAAACTAGTCGAAAGACTGACGACAGCAAAAAAAAAAAAAAAAAATGCCACTATCTAATAACGAAATCAGGTTAGATAAGTTGGCTTCGCTCCATGTGAGAAGAGTGAAGTAATGAATGGAGTAACAGTACATGCAATAAACCAGTAACACGACCAACCACCGGTTGGTTACTTAACATAGTCAATTTACAGTGTTAGTTACAAATACATAATTCCGTGTGTGAGTTTGCTACATCTGGATAGCAGGTGCACAATTCTCCAAATAAGCATTGTCCGTTGTCAGTAGGTATGGAGAGACTCCAATACCAGTTTCAGCCGGTATTTTTGGGGGCTTTTTTTAAAAAATAGTGCAGTTTACCTTCACAAAAGGTTTGCTTCGTTTTTTATTTTTGTTCCAGCTTTACGCCTTGTCGACGTCGAGGTGATTAGAGGCTGGAGCGTTGTCCACTGACCCACCACATTCCGGGCAGCCATGGAGAACTGATATCAGGATGTTTGGACGCCTTCCCGAAGGCCGAGCTCGCTTTTCCTTCTTAATGCGAAAATGTCAGGTCCCTTTTCCCCAAAACATTACCGGGATAGCTGAAGCAGCCAGTAAGGCCGCCATTACACTGCAAAAGATCTTTGTCCAAGATCTTTTATAAAACATTTTATCATATTTATTTTATCAAAGATATTTTTGAAATGAATGAAGTAAACTTGCAAGCTTTTGCAGATACAGTTAGTGCAGCTGTCACAATATGAATTTTATTGAAGATAAAGAAAAGAAGTAAACATATTTAGGTTAGACTGTGGATTACGAGACTTGATATGATAGGAGTTCATCACAGTTTAGTGAAAGAGCTGCAATGTGAGGACATGACGAATTATAAAAATTATGGTCGATGCTGAAGTATACGTCCAATAAATTATTACCACAATATTTTCATAAATTTATACATCAAAATTATTTCCCCATGTATACTATTGGGTGTTTATTTTTACGGTGTATGTGCCATGGGTTGTACTCGATTGGTGGTGGCGGATCTACACCATTCTGCAATGTAGCACACGCATTGGTCTGCGCATTCCGTCTGGTATTGAGCCAGAAACCTGTCAAATAATAATTTCTTAACACATTAATTTTCTCTTTTTACGTCTTCGACAGTACAGCCTTCTATCATAGCACTAATTAACTTTTCGTAAGTGTTCACCTTTTTATTCCTATCTTATAGTCTACATGTTTCTGACTTTACAACATTTGCTTCTGTTCATACTCAGAAATAAAGATTTTTCGTGGATTCGGCGGTCGTAACCAACTTTGATAACGTCCCTTGCGCCATTTTCTTTCTTTACGTTTGCAGGGTGGTGAAATCTTTTATAAAATTTAATGCCAACGTCTTACATTCTATAAAAGACATTTTATAAACCAAATCTTTTATAAAATATGCCCCATTACACTGTAAAATATTTTATAAAATATCTTTTATTAAAGTTCTTTGACACAGATCTTTTACAGTGTAATGCCCACCGAACTATTATCGTCATGGACCGTTAGCCGTTTCCCCCCCCCCCCCCCCCCCAAGGCGACTGAGTTTCCGAGAAGGAAATACCGAACATAATGTCTCTGTCGAACAGTTCATCAGCTTTGAATATCTGCAGATATACGCTAAAATTTCTGTAGATTTATTATAAAAATCTTTAGACTCGCTAACTGAAAAAATGAAACAACAATTAATTAAGGGAGAGTCAAAATTAAGAATGTTTATTTTCCAAGTCTTTAAAATTTCAAAAAGAAGAAAATATTCTACATCGAAACTATGAAATTTCTCTGAGCAAGTTTGATAGCGTCACTTCATCACTTCTGCTGCTATACCTACTAAATTTTTAGAGCCATATATTTTCATTGTAGACATTAAATTTAACATATCTTCTATAAATGGAAAATTGTAACAATGGGTTGATGTATTGAATATTCTCTTATAAATCGTACTTCTCTAAATGTTAAATTGCGGCCCAGGGGGCGTTCAAGTATTAAGTAACGCAATTTTTGAAGATTTTATACTCTTCTTCCCCCCCCTCCCCCCCATGTAACGCACCGTAAGGTTTTTCTGAACCCCCCTCCCCCTCCATAAACCTTACGTAACATCCAAGTGACCATTTTTACCTAAAAGTCACAATCATGTTGCGCAAAGTACCGGAAAGGCGCTAAAATACAGGGCGTTCGCCGGGAAACGCAACCCACTGTTAGCGCTACAAGGAAGAAACTGCTCCCGGCGAGCGAGCGGTCAGCTTCCGGCATTGTTCGACCGTCTGCCGCGGACTATTTCATAATAATTACGCTTCATAAACTTCATAAACTTGTATGTGCTAAGCATTTAAATGTGACGTAATTCATTAGCTTACCTTATAAAAGATGCTGGAAGTGTTGACCCTCTTGTGTAATGCACATTTCACATCTTCTGAACATATTTCGAGACACACGCTGCCCTAACTGACTTAATGATTTTTTGGGTGACTGTTCTAGTCGAAAAGCGATATCTTCCATTTTTCTCCTCTGTGAGAATACGGTTGACCGACAGTCTCTTTTTGTTAAAAAATGAACCCGTTTCTCTTACTTTTTTAACCAGACGCAGAATTGTTGATTTAGCTGGCAGTAAAGCGCCAGGAAATTCGCGACGAAATTTACTGCGACACTTTTTAAACGACTTCTTCTTCACATATGTATCGTAGAGAAATATTCTTTGTTGCAAACTGTAACGTACCATAATTTTACTCACACTCAAACACGGTACAGATTAGTAAGAGTATGAAGCCCCAAACCAGCCAAACCGCAAAGAAACGTTTATTCACAACACTGATTAATAAGAGACTGAAGTCAGAAACTAGCTACAATGCAAAGAAACCGTTCTTAACAATGTAAGGGTCCCATTATACTGCGTCACTGCCCTGTTGGGGCAGCGACGGTGTTAAACAGTGCGGTGATTCACGGTGCCGTGTGGCGGGAGTTGCTGGATCTACTGACCGAGCAAGTTGCCGACGGCAACAGACTGGGAGGGTAGCGTTTTCCGGCGAACGCCCTGTACCTTTGTTATTGTTTTAATCGCGTTTGCAGTAATAATAAATAAAAAAAGAGATTTTTAAATAATATGTAATTTATTTAGCCATAAATCAAATAAATAGGTATGTAAAAAAAAAAAAAAAAATCAATTGGAATTACTGCTCCTCTTCCACGGATTTGCCAGCCACGCGGACTCTTTCATTAGTGGCATCCGGAGAGCAGACGAAGAGGGTTGTGCTTCTGTGTAAACACTAATGAATACTGACAACGAAAACAAAATAAAAATTGGCGTATAATACAGTCGAGGGATTCCCCGTAAAACATAAACGAAAAGGGTTGCCAACTTGGGCGATTTTAATTCCCTAGTTTCTTATTAAAATAAAAAAAAAAAACACTACATAACGCGTTGTTCCAATACCCCCTCCCGCCTCTGTAACGCAACGTAACGTTTTACAAGACCCCCTCCCCCCAAATTGCGTTACGTAATAATTTAACGCCCCCTCCCCCCCGTTTGATCCTCACATATCGGTTAAGCGCGCATCGTTTGAGTCCAAAGGTTCTGAATTATAATCTACTGCCAATAAGTGTTGCACCGCGCATAAAGAGGGCGCCGATAGTTCTGTATTGCGGTCTTCTAAGGCTGCATTTAAACAAGCAATCAGAAAAAATGTGAGGTTTATTTCGTTTCAGTTGTTGGTCCACTCGAGCTGGTTGCAGGGGAACGATTCACAAATTATTATTGACAATTCTGTAAAGCAGTAAAAGTATACGCTGAACGTTTAACAAAAACACGAGTATGAGGAAAATTCAATAGAAAACAAAAAAATATTTCAACAAAATCCTAATTTGTTAAAATAATCCGCAGGGTTGGCAGCGCCGATACTGAAGCGGACGAGACTACCTAACGTCACGGGAAGTAATGACGTGACGTCACACCGTTATGTTTTAAATATTATCGGTCCAGGGATCACTTCAAGGTTTCTACTTTTCGTTTCAAATGTTGAAATTGTTCCTGCGACATCACTTATTTTTATACTCAATTCCCTGTGGTAGGACCTCCCTTTCTGAACAACTGATATTGAATTGTAATCTTTTTGGATGTTATATTTATTCCCAGCGTTGTAGCTGCGGATGTCGGCAATTAAACTAAAGTGTTTGGGATTTTCTGGTACAAATGACAGTTGAGCCTATGATTCTGAAACAACTACAAACACTGACAAAAAACGTGAGTAAAATACATGTACCGTATGTGAACCCGCTACATGAAATGACTCCGCGTCCTTCACATGCAATACAGCAGATACAGAGCTACAAATGTGACTGCACCATGTAGAAATATGTACCCTCGAATTTAAAGTATGGTCAGGTTCTGCATATACCGCTGAACATGTTGTAAACTATGTCTTTAATCGTATTAATATCCGGTTCGGAGCTAATGGCTTGTCTGCAAACTCTGATAAGAAACTACTTCACATTTATACATGAACATAATTCAAAGTGATCTAGTGAACTTACTTCACTCACCCTCAGTAATCGCTGTACTCCAGGGATATAGAGCTGAAGGTGACAGCATGTGCCGATGAGGAGACAGAGAAGGATCTGCAAAGAGACTTACAGAAATGGTGGACTGCAGTGGGCAACATGGCCTGTGTAGGAAGATAACAAGAAACACTGGCCCTTCAATGGACGTGGAGGAAGAAACAGGTCAGAGAGTAAGGAAGAGTGGACAATTGTATCACCAGATAAAGGATGCAATCTGGAGGTGGAATATGGTGAAGGAAGCCAAAATTCTACTGCATAAAGTATATTACCAGCGCATACTGACTTATGGTTCTGAAACATGGAGTTGGACAAAGAGAGACATTAGCAGATTGCAGGCGACAAAGATGAGGTTTCTGAGAGGGATAGAGAATGTCGCGAGGAGAGATAAAATCAGAAATTAAAACAGAAGCATTAGAAGAGATGTTAAGGAGGAAAGGACTGCAGTGGCTGGGGCATGTTATGAGGATGAGGAGGAGAGGATGCCGAAAGTAGCACTGCTGAACAGCGGGGAGGGAAGGAGACCAGTTGGAAGAGCTCGAGCAAGATGGATGGACCAAGTGAAGAAACACGCAGAGGCTAAGGAAGTCGTGTGGAGGAAAGTGGTGGAGGAAAAATCGTAGAATGGAACAGGTTGTGCAGGACGACCCGAAAAGGCGGAAACGTCTAATGATGACGATTTTTAATTCCTCTGCTTGTGTTATTCGAAAGAAGGACAAGAGTTTTCAGCTATTACTGATGGGAGATAACAATATTTTTTATTTAGAATTTGGCCAACTCCAGACCGCTTCAGACTATACGTATATAGTACAGTCCTTTTTTCTTCCCTTTCTAGTTTCTCTTGTTGCTGCCGTTGACGTTGAGGACGGGAGGCAAGGAATGGGAAGGAATTTGGTCGTGGCCAGTGAAGGAAGCATCTCGGCATTCGCGTGCAGTGATTTGGGGTGCCCGGACGGGTATGCGAACCCACGTCCCCGATGCCGCTCGCCCACCACGCTCGGTCTGAATCTCTTGGGTTTCAGCGACAATCAGTGACGCGTCATCCCCGCTCCTGTTTCTTTTAGCCCGCCTGATTGTTTTTTAAATGTAGCAGAATATATTTTCTCGGTCAACTTACAGCTATCAATTCTGAACGAGACAATAAAATTTTAGCCTCGTTTTTCTAATTGGGTCTATAATTTTTTTGATGATCTTGTGCAGATCTTCCTTTTTTCTCCAAAGTCGTATTTGTTGTTTTGTAGCCTAAAATCTTGCTAAATACTTTCCTTCCTTTCGGCTGTGGGCCTTCTTGTTCCCTTCTTTTATTGTTACGCATTCTGATGCGTATAGAGCGTTCGGTTTGATTACTGTTTGCATGAGTTTATAAGATAATTCCATACTCCTCAATCTTTCTTTGTATAACCTAGTCGACTGTACCAAATATTTAAAATTGTCAACCCCTCCTATCTTTCCCGGTTGTATTTCTATGTACTTTTCTCTAAAGTTTCTATGACCTATGTATTTGGTTTTGACGTTTTAATCCAGTTTTATCTGCTATTCCTTAGAGATTTCAAGCCATTATTTTAGAATCTGATTCACTTTTCGAGGTATTTTATCTAAAATCTTACTGTTCCTTGGCCCTGCTGATTTTTTTTTTTATGTTCTCCCACATTCTCACCACGCCGCCTTGTCGGTGCCCCGTATTAATTTACAGCAGTGGTCCGCAGGAGTAATGTAATCAGTAATCACAAACATAATCGCAAACAAAAAGTACTCACACATTACTACCATCAAACGCTGTGGTTAAATAAAAAAAGGTCTTACCACGTTATTATAGCAGCAATGTGCCTTCATGAAAAAGAGAAACCTTTTAGTTTCAAATATTGATCTAGCAATTAGAAAGAACTTTTTAAAACTCCACGTATGCAGCACAGCACTTTATGGTAGCGACACATGGACTTTATGAATACCAGAAAGAAAAAAATTGAAGTATTTTAAATGTGGTACTACAGAAGAATGCTGAAAATTAAGTGGACAGACAAAGTACGAAATGAATGAGTTTCGGAAATGATGGGTGAGGAAAGAAGTTTGTCGAAGAAGCTCACAGAAAGAAGAGACAGGCTGGTAGGTCATATTTTGAGACATGCTGGATTGGTTAATTTGTTAGTGGAGGGAACAGTCGAAGGTAAGAACTGTAGAGGAAGACAGAGATTAGAATATATGAAGCAGATAATTGAAGACGTGGGCTGTAAGTGGTATGTAGAGATGAAGAGGTTAGCACAGGATAGGAAGCGATGGAGGATTTCATCAAACCAGTCGAAAGACTGACGATAGGGGGCAAAAAAAAAAAAAAAAAAAAAAAAAAAAAAAAAAAAAAAAAAAAAAAAAAAAAAAAAAAAAAAAAAAAACTGGCAGCAATACATTTTTACTCCCACTTTGGACTTTGTACCTTTGTGGGGTCGTATTGCCGCCGATGTGAACTCGAAGATAATGACCGAGCGTGGTGGGTGAGCGGTTTACGCTCTGGTCTCGCATTCGGGAGGAAGCCGGTTCGAATCCCCGTCCGGGCATCCAGATTTGGGTTTTCCATGGTTTCCCCGAATCACTCCAGGCGAATGCCGGGATGCTTCCTTAAAAAGGCAATGGCCAAATTTCTTACCGTGCCTTGTCCCCAGACGCATCCCGCCTCTAAAAACCACGACGTCGACAACGCGTAAAGCCACACGTAAAAAAATAAAAAAAATTATCTAAGGTAATTTAAGGTAAACAGCAGCCAAATTTCTGAGATTTGTGCAGAGAGGTATGCTCACATTTATGCCATTAAGTTTAAATAAACAATCGTGTCCTTCATTATTATTAGAGTTGTTAAAACGACACTTTTGGAAAGTTGTTAATTTTTTGTGACGTTTGTTATTGGATTAAAATTCAATTAATTTTGAAAAACTTGTATTATTTTTTATTCATCATTTCAGCTTGTAAGGGGTACGCGATGTTAAAGTGGTACTCGGTAAAAATTAATGTCGAACCAGTGATTATAAGAGTTTAGAGATAAGTTAACGGGCCTGTAAACGATCTGGTCAAACTTCACGTTTTCATCAAACAATAGCGCGAACGCTCAAACCAAAGAACAAACAAATTTGTGAAACTAGCCTGTAGTTTCTTATCGGGGCGTGACGCTAGCCGCAATAAGCAATAAAGATAGAACATTATTGGCGTCTACTCAAGTACAGTACTGTGCATAAAGAAAACAAGCGTGGGTGTGGTCTAGACCTAGAGAACCAGTTGATTTCGCTAACTTCCTGCGCATCGACCATAAAACGTTTCGCAGAATTACTGCAATGAGTTGTAACGTTGGTGGCACAGTGCTGCTGCCAATTCTACGGATTTTTATAAAAAAAGTTAGGATTTACGGATTTTTTTAATACTTTTTATTATTTGTTAATTTTTCCTGATATTGGTGTTTTGCTAAACTTTGAGCGTTTACTTTATAGTATTAAGGCATTACAGAATTGTCAATAATTGTAAATAGTTTCCTTGCAACCGCTCGTGTGAAACAGCGATTGAAATAAAGCTCATTTTTTGTTTGATTATAGATCTTAAAAGACCGTAATACAGAACTATGGGCGCACTCTTTATGCACGGCTTACAGAGCAGTGCCTTCCGAGAAGGCCTAACCAACATCTGAGGATCGAAGGGGGGTCACAGTTTTAAACATTTCTTACTACAGAAAATATGCTAAATTTAATGTCAACAAGGAAAATTTACGGACCCAAAAATAAGAAAGGTGACACTGTATGAAACATGTTCAGAGATATTTCTTACTTTCAATGTAGAATATTATTTTGTATTTCCAATTTTAAAGACCTGGATTTAAAAAGTATTTTTAGTTTTGACTCTCTCTTTAATTATTATTGTTTCAGTCTTTTAGTTAGCGAATCTCCGGATTTTGTACCAAATCTACGGAAATTTCAGCGACAATCAAAGGCAAGTGGTTGGCAGCACTGGTTGGTGGTTTGTAATAGGATGAAAGAAGAATCACCTCATTTGTTTCAATTGCTTATTACGTAACAAAAGTCGACGCCAGTGAAGCAGTTTATTAATATCTCTGTGTTATGGGCTACTGCCCTCTAGCGGCTGGGCTCTCAACTGTCTCATACGCGCGACTTTCACAGTTATTACTTTTGTCCTTTAAGAGACAAATTTTGAAAAATTCCTTTCTTAAAAAATGATTTAATCAACGCGTAGACCATAATCTCTAAAATAATACCTCATTTCTATATTTTGGTAAGATATAAAAGGAAATAAATAGCTCGTGACAATGAAATACGTTAGAGGGCGTTCATTAATTACGGACCCATCGTCTATGGACCTTTATTTTTGTTTAGCTCTACTGTCGTTCAAGAGTTTCAAAAGCTCACCTGACATTTCCGTCGACCCCTCCTTCCCCCTCCCCCCCCTCTTTTCGTGAGATGTGGTCGGTCCCCTCCCTATTTCACCTCACGTAATTAATGACAGCGACGCACAGCCAGCGTTGAACTATCAGCGACAGCCTCTTTAAAGTGTTGGTTTAATCCTTTGTTGTAATGTTTTTTTGGCATTTCAGATTTTGCCCGTTGTAAAAAGTCGCACAAAATTGACAAATGGACTGTATTTATCGTACTTGTAATATAGTGATGCTAGCAATTAGAGATAACCGATTGCTTCCGTTGTAAGCAAATAGCCATTTCCGTGATAGATTCCACAGAACGAAAACTTCGCAAAAATTTTCCTCTTGGTCCAGGCCATATTTCAACCTAATCACGATTTCCATGACGAAACGAAACTGTTTAGGTTGGTATGATCGCTGTCCTGATAATTTTTATGTTATTTTCGCAGTGCTGATGGCGTTCCGCAGTTGCTCAGCCTCTCATATTTTGGCGTTTCCTAATTAAATTTGTAGCGACTTTTCCGCAAAGCAAGAGCGCAACACGTGAAGAGGACATGTTGATGAAGTTACTCAATCAAATTCGACAGGCTAGTACCAGTTTGGGGTAGGTTGCGAAAGTGGTGCGGCTCCCCACACACACTGCGTGCGATTGGCGGCCCTGCGCGCGCGCGTGTTCGCGCGTGCGCGCGCCCCGCCCGCCGCAGTGTTCGCGGCCGTTCGCGATGGAGTGGTCGAACGAGCTGTCCCTGCGGCTGGTGGAGGCGTACCGCGACAGACCCGTGCTCTGGGACGCCGGACACAACCTGTACAAGCTGGCGGGGCGCCGCAACGAGGCCTGGGCCGACATGGCGCGCCTCTTCGGCTGCGACGTGCTCGAGGTGAAGAAGAAGATGAACTCACTGCTCTCGTCCTTCCGCAGGGAGCGCCAGAAGGAGACCTCCTCCTGGTTCGCCTTCGACAGCCTCAGGTTCCTGCTCGACAGGCCGCGCGTGCGCGCGCACAGGCAGCAGCCCGGCTTCGAGGTCGGTCTCAAAATATCACCTACCACCCTGTCTCTAAGCTTCTCTCCTCACCCATCATTTCCAAAACTCGTTCGTTTCGTACTTTGTTTTTCCACTTAATTTTCACCATCCTTTCACAGCATATTTCAAACGCTTCAATTTTCCTTCTTTCCGGTATTCCTAAAGTCCAGCTTCGCTGCTATAAACTGCTGAGCTCCACACACAGAGTTTTAAAAAGTTCTTTCTGAGTCCTAGAATATCAAAAGATTTCTCTTCTTGCTAGTGCTAATCTGCTTTTAACATCATTCCTGCTTCGGCTATCAGTTGCAGTTTTACTTCCTGAGTAGGAAAATTTGCTAACTTCTTCTATCACATCCGACCCTATTTTTATATTTAATCCACTAGTATTATTATCATTTCTGCTTAGTGTTGCAAACTGAAAAAAAACAAAATGTTTTTTTTTCAGATTTGTGAAAAAAACAAAAAAAAAACCTAGCACCCTTGTTTTTTTCCTAAATTTTTTTTTTTCAGAAAACAATATATTTGATAAATTATAGTTTTATTTATTGAACTTACATTTTACATGTGTGTTTTAAACCTTACTAAATCATATAATATCGTACATAATGATTCATAAATGTATCTATATAGGTAACATAACTTTTTATTCATCTTCTATGTCGGTACCACATTCACTAGTATCAGTACTACCAACACTAATTCGGTCGGAGTTGGAATTTTCTGTTTCTTCTTCTGTCCCCTCTAGATCCATAACTTCAGCAATAGTTACATTTTCTTTTACTGGTTGTATTGCATGCAAAAGCTTTTGAGATTACAATTTTAAATTGTGAGCAAAGTACACACTGTGCATAAAGACTGCGCCGATAGTTCTGTATTACGGTCTTTTAAGTATGAATTTTAATCTATTATTATACAAAATAGGACCTTTATTTGTTTTCAATCGTTGGTTTTCGCCAACGGTTGCAAGGAAATTATTCATAATTACTGACAATGACTCAGTATCACTATACGCTGCGAGTTTAATAAGTATACGAATATAAGAAAAGCACAACAAGTAATAAAAAGTGGCAAAAAACCGTAGTTAAATTTCCTAATTTTTTTAAAAAGATTCGTGGGTCTACAGATAAATTTGCAGGGCCTGGCAGCACTAGTTCAAATAGCGAGTATCAATCCAAACAATGGGGAACGGGGATTCCTTCTCACGCAACCTAGCCTTTTCGGGAAGTCCCCATTCGTAAAAGAAAACTTCAGTCAATGTTACCAATATTTTTGTATTTTTTTTTCCTACTGAACCAGAAAGATATAGTAGATTTAAAAGTAAGATAAGTAAACTCTAAAACAGTCATATTAAACGATAAATGCCTTAAAAATTTGAAATTTAGTAGTTATGAAAAAAAACACGTCCCAGAAAAAAACATGTTTTTTTTCACGTCAGAAAAAAACTGTTCTTTTACAACACTATTTCTGCTACACTTCATCACCTTTGTCTTGCTTTGGTTTAGATTTAGTCCAAAATCTTCCTTCAGTATTTTGTTAATGCTATTCAGTAACTTCTGAATATTCTGTCTGTTCTGCTATCAGGATAAACCGTAGCATAGCCTACTGATTCTTCTCCTGATCTTCCCAGATCTTCTTTTACTTCCTTTATTGCTAAGTTGAATATTAATGGCTATAGACGCGCCCTTTTTAACTAATGCGTGTCTCTCATGATTGCTTTTATTCTACCTACTTGATTCTTATAAAGATTATAAAATATTCTTCCATCTCGGCATTTTAGAACCGACTTCTTTAAAATTTTGAACATCTTCTCGCAACTAAGGTTATCATAAGCCATAAAAGTGTCTTTGTTTTTCTTGACCCGCCCTTGAAGTATAAATCTTAACCTCATAATACTTCAATACTAAAACGCAAGGCCTTGCTAGTTACTACTCGAAAATACTGGACCAGGGCGTGTTTCCAACTCAACTGCCGCTTGAAAATCAAACGTCTTGCTATTGACTACCTTAGCATTATGACGTCATTAGTCCGCACGCTAGTATGTTGTTGTGGCGGAATCGCGACTCCGGTGGACCCGAAATTTCTAATTGCGCAATACCAACCTTAGGTACGCGCATGAAACAAGCGCGCAGCGTTTGCAAACATTTGCAGAAGTTTGGCTGCTGTCTCGCTTGTCAATTATTCGCAAACAACAGGACGTGACAAACATTTGTCATCGTTCCGACTGGCACTCGTGTGAACTTATTGGTACCGCCGCATCTTGTGTAACTGGTTCACACGTTCCTTAAGCGATATTATTTAAGACAATATTACTTGTACGTACTATGAAGTATATGATACACAATACGTAGAAGAAATACACTTTAACGTACAGTTGTTTTACGAACCGTAAGAAGCATCCATTGTCATTTCGGTCGAGGCAGCAGTATGGCTTCCTGCGATTGTTAATGTTTTAATATTATGACAGTGTTTGTGTGAAGTTTGTGCGGTATGTGTACATTTGATGGCTGTAGGAGAAACATATTTGTTATTAATATCGTCCAAGAAACATGTTTGTAAATTTTCAAACAAAAACAACAATTCATTATTGACTCTCACTGCATAGAAGCAAGGATAATATTAAAAAAGAAAGAGGATCCCATTTTTTTAATAACACAACTAAACGACTGAAGGATGGAAGTGGATAATTTAAAACATTTTGTGGTATCTCACGACAATATTTTGAACTCTTGACTTTTCTAATCCGTCCAGGAATATGTAAACGAGATACAGAATATGTAGAGAGAGTGTATTTGCGAGGAAGCTGGACTGGCAATTCCATATCTGCTCCAGTTCCACTACAAGCGCGCGAAATGTTTGCAGACATCCTTTGTGAATGCGAGCCAACTCATAATTTGCCCGGTGCGCACCAGCAAACATTTGCAGGTGTTCCCAGTGGTGTCGGCACATCAAAGGAATTCGCTGTCTGCGCGCGCCCAGTGCGGGCGGATACAAACAACATCCAGAGAGTCAGGGCTGCCAACCATGCTTTCCTATAAAGCATCATACTTTGGTTTTCTAACGCTAACCATAAAGCATCCACAAATACTGAACGCTCTTGTAGGTAATTACTTTCCAAGCCACTTATTAGTGCTTATCAGTACTGCCAATTTAGCATTTATATGGCTAAATTTAGCATATTTTCAAGTGATTTAGCATTTAAAAAATTCAATGTAACATATTTTTAGAATTTTTTCCTGATGAATCAACAGGATTCATTTTCGTGGAGTAATAAAATTTTAGTATTGTTCATTTATTTATTGAATTGTTCTTAATTACTGTTGAGTTTAAGGTGGTTGTTTTATACATTTCACAAGTCTAAATCAAGCATCTCCATAAAAGGATTAACAAAGAAATTTTTAACACATTTAAATAATTCAGTTGGAAAGTATTAAACGTGTATTGTTTATTCTTATTTTTAACTGGAATATATATTTTAATTTTGTTTCAGATAATTTTCAAGATAAAATTTGCAATAGCTTACAGGCCCAAGCTGATTAATATTTTCTGTTCTTTTCATTGAAGTTCGGTTTTTCTGGTAGCGTTAAATTCTTGTAGAGTTGTTTTTTCGGTAGTGTTAGAAAATCTACCTTAAGATTTTTTTTTTTTTTTTTTTTTTTGGATAAAGATGTTTGCAGATATAGAATTAAGTTTCATTTTGTAGGTTTACGATTTGGTTGACGTGTTAGTGGTAGACTTGTAATTCGTAGAGAGTAGAAGTGGTAGATATTGCGTTTGGTAGAGATGTTTATTGTAGAGTTATGGTAGAGACAGGGGCGTAGCTACTATGTTTTTTTTTTAGCTCTACCGTCGTCCAAGGGGGCCCCTGAGGGCCCTACCAGCAACACAAAGCAAAAAGGGCCCTTGTTGACCAAGCTACGCCACTGCGTAGAGATGTAGGAAGAAATAACATCTGGAAGAATTGTTTATTGGAATGGTTGTGTTTTTTTTGGTAGGAATTCATTTTGATAGAAGTGTTGACTGGTAGACGTGTTAGTGGTAGGGTTTATTTTGGGTAGAGATTTTATGGCAGGGATGTTAACGAGCCCTTTAATTTAGTTGTCATTTTTTTCATCATTTTCCTATAACTATAGCATATTTTTGACATTTATAAACGTAGATTCGGCATAAAATATTGTTTAAAGTTGGCAGCAACGGTGCTTGGGGATCCTCCATAGACCACGTGGATGCATTTTGGTCTCCTGTGAACTCCCCCCCCCTCCCCCCACGTAGCCCCCTTACCCCCGCATAGCACACAGCTTTTATCCCTATTGATTTGAGAATACATTTTGTATTGTTTTCTCTTGTCAGACTATTGTAAATTACTTACGGAGATAGTTAATGACGGAAATAAATATTTACATGCTGTTGTGTGTTCTGTACCTCATTTTAATTGCGACAAATGCTTTAAAACCCACTCCAGTAGAATGGCTCCACCGCTGCGCAGGAATGGCGAAAGGGGAATAGCTGTGAATAAGGAAAGGAGGAAAGTGGACCGTGAAAGATCTCGTCCATCATACCACACAGGCAAAGGCTGAAGTCCAGGAAAAGTTTCCTAAGAAAGTCTCAGGAACTTACAATGACAACTGAGAAAGCCAATTTACAGGAGTGGACAGATGCAAAGTAAACTTAGCAAGATGGGGCGACACTGAGGACTGCGGTGAAGACCAGACTGTCCAGCATCCTGCTCCAGCTGAACTGTACGAGGCCTCAGAAAACGCAACTCAAGTGGCCAAGTTCTGGTCCAGTGCAGTGCAATTTGATGTTTGTGATTGTGTGAGTGTATGCTTCTGAAACGAAGTAAATAAATAAATTGAGACAAATAATATGAAAGGAAAGCTACGTGCTCCACCCCAGCGTAGCTTTCCAGGCACCCCCCCCCCTCTCTTTAGACCGATCCACGTAGTTTATGAACGCTCCCTAACAGCTGGTGCACGTGCAAACATCTACACAGGCACGTTGAATGCCTGAGGTGAATTTCAGTAGCTGCACTGTCGAAACGGAACATTGCTATCCACCATTTTTTAAATATTCCCTGTGGTCACGTGACAGCAACAAAAAACGTTACACTCTAACAACACGTCGCGTACGATACTGCTGTCATTTAGTTACATTCTTGAAATTTTCTTGGTTTATAATGAGTTGCTCATGACTTTCAGCATGACCCTGCCGCGTAAATAGGGCTAACATTTCAGCTGCGGGAACGCTTGCTTCAGTCAATATTGAACGAGCGCTATCGAAGGGTACGCAACCAGTTTGCATGCTTCCCGGGCATTCAATACCAACATGCGTAATGCACGGATTCATTCTTTTACACAAACCCAAATTAAGGCCCATTTTTTTTATTTGTCAGTGTGTTGATGTCACATCGAAACGTAATGTAAGGTATCACCCACCAGACAGCATTCGTCAGTGCACACAGAACATACAAGCAACACCAAAATTTGGCATCTGCATTACGGACGAGATACGGTCCTATGAAAAGCCAGTCACTAGACGACGTCACTCAAATCCAAATCCATTCATTAGTCCTTGCGTGAGGAAAAAATTCCACACTTTGAAGTTTTGTATTCTGTCATCCGAAAGTGATGTGAATAAATGTTTGTCATCTGTCTCTCGCCTGGTCTCCTGTTATCTCTGCTTCACATATTCTAGTCTTTGTCACCTCTACAGTTCTTTTCTTCGACCCTGGACCAACCAATCCCTCATGTCTTAACATATGACCCACCATACCCTTCCTTATGTAAGACTCTCCCACGAACTTGTCTCCTGTATGTTACGTGAAGTTTAGCTAAAATGCCTTCATTACTGTCTGAGAGATGCGCCGAGAGACACAATTATTATTATTATTTAAAAATACTGTTTTGGACTTTATCAGGAAATCCATATGTTATCGGGATAAAAAGTATCCTATACGGTACCGGGTGGGATATGCAACCATTACATGCAGTGTCCTTAATATTCTTTCATTCGTTTCCGCGTAGTGCGTGCACAGAAAATTTCGCATTTTACCGTTTTGGACTTTGTTTTTTGTGTGTGTGTTATTAAAAAAAAATAATACCCTCTTTTTAGGTTAAATCGGAATTAATTACAAGATGCGCACACAGGGGTATTTGACACAAAAAGCCGATCAAAAGTCAAAAATTTTTTTAAGCAAATTCCAAGAACTTGTATCTACCTGACTCGAGGCAAAGGTCTATAGAATAACAATCAGCTATGCATTTTAAATAAGTTTCATTCCCCACCCTGTGAACGGTCATCTTCTGAGCACATTCCAAGACCCACGTACTGTTACCAAGCAAATACGAGAAAATTATAAGTTGTACCAATTTAATTTGCGAATGATGTTAAGGGAGTAGGTGTGATTTTAATCATGGATATTGTTCAGTCAGGTACCTAGAATTGAAATAATAGTAACATACATCCAAAGGTATCGCACAACTTTATTTCTGAACATTTTTGTAAACTGACTCATTTTGTACTGATTTTTTTATTACGAAAAGTATTAAAGAATGATTTTCTTATGTTTCCGGACCTTTCCCGAGTCTGATTTATTGTATGGTATTAGTTTAGTGTACTATCTTGGTGTTTCATTGAAAATTAGGTGCCAAAAAGAGCCAAACGTCTATTTATTCGAAAAAATTCTAGATTATTTACACTGAAACAAACTTACTTTTTTTCCCTTCACATTAATTCATCTAAGATTTTCTTTGTTATGGGCTCTTCTGGTAAAATGCTCATGACCCGAAAAGTTATTTAAGATATGAGTAAACACGAGGAAGGAAATTATTTCGTGCAAAAGTTTGAATTAGTCGAGGAAAATAATTTAAATCAACCGACATTCACGGTCGAACAAACGCAGCAGTTCGAACAAAAGTTTTCAAGGCTTAAATTGGAAATTAAAAGAAAATGGCAGGCTGCTAAGAGTACTGAGAGTGTATTTTTAAAGAAATACCATGATTGGTTCAAAAAATTGATCGAAATCCCCATAAAATCCAGTCCGTCCAATGTGGGTCGGCCTAGAAAATATTTCGATGATTTGACCGATTTTGGCCAATGATGTCCACAGAGATAATAGGTATTAACAAAACATTAATTGACAGATTTTATACTATTATGTGAATGATATATACTGGGTACAAGATAGACATAAAAAAAATTATTCCCCACCGCCACGAAAAATTTAAGATGTACTGTACATTGAACTGTACTCGTGGCATCCAATGTCACTTATACAAAAAGTATTTATTGAGGGCCCACTTATAATAGAGTATACACTTTTGCCAATAGGCAATCTGTCAGAAGCAGCAGAAGAAGCTAGAAACAAATATTTTCGACGATTTAGGGAGACACACTCCAGTAAACTTAGTTGGGTTTAGTGCAACACAGATGTCATTAATAGGCTTTCATTAACTTGCGATCTGTATTTGAGCTTTATCAGGCACAAAACTCCCAAAACATCTAAATCATTCAATCCAGAAACTAATAAAATATTGATTTAATGGGACCCGAGTACTCAAGAAGAGAACGGGCCATAAGGAGAAGGTTCCGACGACGAAGGATGGGACGGTTCGTCAGAATGATTTTTAGTGTACGTATATGATTATTGTTTAGGTATTTTGTAAATATTCGCTTCATATGTCATAAAGTGTATGAAGACAGTACGTGTTCTTTATAATTATTCCTACTTCACAGTTATAAGTTCTAATACACAAAAGAAGCGAAACAAAAATCAGAGTTACGTAGAAATAATTTTGATCGACTTTTTGTGTCAAATACCCCTGTGTGCGGCGGCACTATCGGTAAGTTTCCTTTCGCAGCCATTTAGACTCATCCGTCGGTTCCAAGACAAATGATCGTCCACGTATTGCTTGCGAATAATTGGTTAGTGCAGACAACAAGCCAAAAGAGACACGCAAACGTTTGAAAACGTCACAAAGGTTTGCAAACGTTGCGAGCTTGGTGGATCCGCAACGTAACACCATCTTTTTCGCATATGGCTTTACACCCCGTCGACTTCGAGGTCATTACAGGTAGTAAAATCCTGGGGGCAAGGAGCGGGATGAAACCTTCTTGAAGGAATCATCGGCCGACTGAACGGGGATTCGAACCTACGTCCTCTAGATTGCCAGGCCACCCTCCACGTTCCGGGAAGGGGGGGGGGGGGTGACTGAAACTAATTCTTGGTAATGATTTTAAACTTGAAAGAAACATTATTCTAGATTATCATTATCGGTATCAAATGAAAATTGGCAACTCTTTTCCTTTTATCCCACGATTTCCGCAAGCTTTTGCCGAAAAATCATGAACAAATACATTTTTCGAGTTCATTGTTTTTGGGAGAATAATAAAGAATGATTTTGCCATATTTAATCCTGATCGCATG
The DNA here is from genome assembly GCA_031002005.1 of Vandiemenella viatica. Taxonomy (NCBI): domain Eukaryota; kingdom Metazoa; phylum Arthropoda; class Insecta; order Orthoptera; family Morabidae; genus Vandiemenella; species Vandiemenella viatica. The sequence continues at coordinate 3,024,013 of JARYHS010013630.1, read as the reverse complement.
TATCACTTGATGCAGAATTACACGAATCGCATAATATCTTATAAAAATACTTTTTTTTTAAATTTTCAAAAAAAAAAAAATTACGGCAGGGGTGGCCAACCCAAATGATTTGAACTCCGCGGGCCGTATATAAAATTATATATCTCCATATTAGTCTTAGACCCACTATAGACATATTTTTGGAGTGAAAAGATGAAATACAATTAGTTGTTACTATGGTGTTTACTATTATTCTTACATGTAAACATAGATAATAAAAAAATAAAAACGCACATTTTAAAGAAATATATAACACTAAAAATGATATATAAAAATATAAATGAAATAAATTTTGAAAATATGGATTTTTTTAAAAATACGTTAACTACTACTTTGGCCATTATAAAATAATTATATTTTGTAAAAGTGTGACGAATCTCGCGGACCGCAGGTTGGGCACCCCTGGTTTACGGGCTAATAGATTTTTCAACTGATTTTTTTGTGTTTATGTTTGCCGTCTGAAATATAGTTTCGCAAAACTTATAATAAACTCTATTTAAAAATAAGCTGCTACTGATTTTTTTAAAAAAGTTTTACCAACTTTTTTGTGTTGTAAATTTGAAAGACAGTCTGTATACAGAACCTTCAGTGGGTTGGAGTGCCTCACAATTTTGGCAGTGCTGGTTTAAAATGTCTTTAGTTTTTACGCCATATGAGAGTGGTTAGATAAGTAACTTGGTTTTGTATCAGAGAGGTCACGTCAAGTTTCGACATAGTCCCCTCAACAGTGTTTGTCCTGCTTCGTGACTCCCTCGCGGAAGTGGGTTTTCTCAAGGCCTTTGCGTCCAGCTAGGAAAGTCCTAGGGGGCGAGATAGGGTGAGCACGGTGAATGCGGAAGCGTTTACAGATTGGAGTGGAAAACAATCATGAATTGAAAAAGGAGATGAATTCATTGAATGGCGCGGCACTTACAAGGGGAGGGCATAACCTCGGGATTTTATTTTGGGATGAGACTTTGCGTAATAATTGTACCCCTTTAGGATGTTTACCTCCTGCAATCGTAAGACGCAACGCTCAATAGATTCGGAGAAAAACGACCTTTAAGAATTCAAGCCCAGCTTATATACTAGTGAAATTGCGGTCAGGCTAGCGGAGGAACAGCCATGCCAGTAAGGGGGCATCCACAAATTACGTGAGGTGTTTTTCCGGATTTCTGGACCTCCCCTCCCCCCTGGTGAGATCTGCCCGGAACCCCGCCCCCCCCCCCTTGTGGTGAGATCTGGTCCGTGAGAACCCCCCCTAGAAATCGCCCTGGAAACTTTTGTAGAGCTTTTTTTGTCTTTTTTTTTAGGTCACAGCCTCACTTTTTGACGCCTAAAATCGACTTTGGCACAAATTGTAGATCTTTTTTTTAGCTCTACTGTCCAAAATTTTTTCGCAAAATCTCACGTGAGATTTCCGTAGACCCCCCCCCCTCCCCCTTGGTGAGATCTGGTGAGATTTCGTCGGACCCCCCCCCCCCCTATTTCACCACACGTAATTAATGGATGTCCCATAACGAGCTTGCATCATGCCTGAGTGCTCTGGGTTCGAATCTAGATTTGGTCTATTATTTTTTTCAATTTTTATATCAACTACCCTTTAACTTAAAATACTATAAAACTATAATAGTTACAATATTTTATTGTTTAAAATACACTATTACGAATGATTATAATAATAATATTTATTCATAAGTAAAAAAATTTCATTGTGTTTTTTTTATTATTGATTTTTTTTTATTATTACAAATGTCAGCAGGGATGATAATCATCATAAAAACATTTAAAACAATAAATTTTTTAGCATCGAGCACAATTAATGAAAGCCGAATTTTTACTAGAACAACGGTAATATCCGAAATAAAACTTATAACACTGTTAATAAAATAACTTAAAATTTAATTATATTTAAAGAATATTGTAACTATTATAGTCTTAAAGTATTTTAAGTAAGTTATAGGGTAGTTAATATACTCATATTATGATTTAAAATTTAAAATTCAAATTAAATAATCAGTAACATTGAATAAAAACTTATTTAATTGTAAAAACAGAAAAAAATAGACGGAATCGAGATTCGAACCCAGAACGCCCAGGCATGACGCAGGCTCGTTACTACTGTGCTATTCCGCTGCTGATCTAATCGGAATTTCACTAGTACCTATATAAGCTGAGCTTGAATTTTTAAAGGCCGGTTTCTGCGAATCTATTGAGCGTTGCGTCTTACGATTTCAGGAGGATACAATTATTACGCAAAGTCTCATCCCAAAATAAAATCCCAAGGTCGTGCCCTCCCCTTGTTAGAGTGAGGTTAACCCAGCGAGTCCCTCAGAACATTAAACATTATAGTTTCATATGAACATTAACAGGTTATGTCTGAATTAGTTGTTGTTCTAATCGTCCATCTGGAAGAGAAGGTCCTGGGGCAAGCGGCTGATGATTCTTGTAGGTCTGCCCAGGGAGTAATACGCGGCTCCTGGCACTCTGGTAAGGTGTTGGTTGAAGCGTCGTGCTTGCTCTTGGATAAACTGCGTGATGGTAGGCAGTTTAAGTTCGTGGAGCGACTGTATCCTCTGGCAGCGGCACCTCCCCAGTCTGGGCAGGCGTAGGTCAGTAGAGGTCGAATTAAGGAGGTGTATAGTAGGATAGTGATGTTACTTTTGAGAGTAGACTTCCGGTTGATAATAGGATATAATTTAGTGAGCCGGGAGTGTGCGAGGTTGAGTTTGGAGTTAATGTGGGCTTCCGGGTCAGTTGGTGGTCCAGATGCACTCCCAGGTATTTGACGGACTCATCGGGACGTTTCCAAGGTACAGGTGTGCCACTGATAACAATCGGAGTTGGTGGAGCCGGGCGTCTCAGAGTGAAGATCATTGCTTCGCACTTAGTTGGGTTCAGTGCGATGTTCAACCAGTTAGTTAAGGAAGTAAGGGCCACGTGAAGGTTGTGAACAGCTGTATGAATGTCTTCGTGGGAGGTGAACAGTGCCGCGTTATTGGCGTACATTACTACGGCTGAAGTGGTCAGATCGGGGAAATCGGAGGTGTAAATATTGAAGAGCGTTGGTCCGAGGACAGGGCCTTGTGGAACACCAGCTAGACTCGCGGGGGAGTGGATTTGACTCAATCAATTTTTACAGAGAAGGTGCGTCGGAGTAGGGTTCTGTACAAGTAATCAGGGAGTCCAATGTTGCGCAGTTTATACAATGGTCCTGCATGCCACACTTTATCGAAAGCCTGCTTAACATCTAGGATGGAATCAGCCATGTGCTGTTTTCTTTCGAAGGCTCGTTGCGATGATTTCGATGGTGCGGAGAAGGTGGTGGAGTGGTGTGTTTCAAATCCGATCTGAAACATGTATATGATTGAAGCCTGTTTGAGAAATTTACATAGACAGAGCCGGAAGTAAACTTATTGGTCGGTAACTGGCTGGTTGGTTGGTAGGCTTACCGGGTTTAGGGAAAACATTACTTCCGTATGTTTCCAGGAAGTTGGGAAATAACCAAGACGGAGTAGTGCATTGAATATGGGTGCTAGGAAGGCTACAGCTTTATCAGGTAGATGTTTGAGGGCCACATTGGGAATTAGGTCGCGGCCGGGAGCTTTTTTGGAAATAAGCGAGCGTAGAAAGAAACGGATCTCTCGGGGTTAACGAGCTTGGCGGGGGAGCGGTGGGGTAAAAATGAAGAAGATTCTCTGTTTCAGTTGCCGATAGGTCGTCATGTGCTTTATTTGAAGTGAAAGGTGATTGGAAGTAATCAGCGAGCAGTTCACATTTTTCTCCATGACTGGTGAAGAAGTTGCCTCCCTGTCGGAGCGGAGGTATGGTAATAGACTCGCGAATGATCCGTTTAGTCTCCTTCCAAAGAGTACCATCGTGAGGAGAGATACCTGGGAGATGGCGCTTTAGGGTAGTACCCCCAGGGGTACATGAGATTGCTTCAAGGGGGTATGCGCGGTGATATCTTTAACTAGGGTAATAATTAATATTTTTGGGCGTTTGTTGATTTTTTTGTGACACTCCGGTGGCAGTTTCACCGCTCGCCTATTTTTATCCTTTCTTGCACCCCCTACTTTTACCCTCTACGAATTTCAATTTTAAATTCCTTCAGCGTTTTTGGCAAATTATTCATCATCTTATTTGGTAATTTATTATTCCAACACAGTTACGTACCAAAAAAAAAAAAAAAAAAACAAAAAAAACCCCCATTTCCTTATGCCTGAAATCGGTGGTGGTGGTAATCTTTTCCCTTCCATGCACCAGTTTAATTCTTGCATCAACTTCTTTCCAAGCCTCATTAGCCATATACCTCTTATGCACTCTATTCACCCCCCTCCTGTCTTCGCAGTGAATCAGTTTCCTGCTTCTTTTCATATCAGTTACTGATTGTGATCTGCAGTAATTTGTAGTCTCAACTAGAGAGATTTTGGTAAATTTTTCTTAAAAGTATGTTAATTTGATGGCGAGTTAATAGAATCAGTATCTTATTCCCCACTGAACAGATGGTAACCGTTTCCTCCGTAAAAGCTGCCGGAACTAGGGATTGGCAGCGCATGCGCAGTAGCGCAGGGAACGGCCGCGCCTCGCACGAGGGGCGTCCTTTAATTACGTGAGGTGTATTTCCGGAATTCCAGACCCCCCACTTTTCTGGTGAGATTTGGTCGGACCATCCCCCCCCCCCGTAACATGACGTGGGACCCCTCCCCGCTATGACCCTATGAAGGACCTTGTAACTCCTCTAAAATCGTGTAATTTGTAGACTTTTTTTTTTTAGTTTCAAAACCTCACGTGAGATTTCCTTTGACCCCTTCCTCCCGGTTGGTGAGGTTTCGTGAAATTTCCCCCCCCCCCTTATTAAAGTGCTAGCAGCACCTACTGGAGGCAGCTTTTGTGCAATCAACCATGTCACATCGAGCAGATGGAAAGTTTAGCTTCAATTTCGCATTCCAGAGGACGCGGTTTCTGATCCCCGTGCGGCCATCTAGATTTCAGTTTTGTGTAGTGGATGACACCGTAGTTCGTCCGTTGGCGGAGTGGCTATTGATTCATTATTGTGACTAATTTGCTTCTTTACCAGGATGACGACCTTCTGTCGCTGACACCACGCAATCTTCAGGTAATGGAGAATTGTCAAACTGCGTAGACGATTAGCTGCCGAAGACGACCAAACTCTGTTAAAGATGTTATATAAACTAGAGTCCCGCTAATCCGAACTAATTGAGACCGGGCCTTGTTCAGATTACCGATGTGTTCGGATTAGCCGGCATTAAAGTGTCGCATCCCTAGTATGAAGTACACCATGGTAACAAGTGCGGGGACAATGGCTCTCTCGCACTCCCTGAGACTCTGGAACTGTCAGCCGGCTCGCCAACTGCTCAGTCAATGTTAGCTATCGATCGCTGGCACGCTTGAAAGTTGTATTGTCGTCATGAGTAAACGGAAACATACAACGTTAACTCTCAAAGAAACACTGGATGCTTTGAAGCGGTTAGACAATGGTGAGAATCTATCTAAACTGGCGACGGAACTGGGTGTTGGTAGCGCAACCATTTGTGATTGGAAGAAGAACCGAGTGTAGTTAGAACAGTTCTGTGCAACGTGCATACGTGTGTACTATACTGTGTAAATTAAAATTGTGTGCATGTTCAGCAGTTAACCGCGCAATTAAATACAGTATGAAGTCTATTTTCATGAACTGTGTTTTAATTCTTTTACCATTTTCCATACTTAGACTAATTTTTTGCCATGTTCGGATTACCGTGACACTAGTGTATTGAAAGCAGGTTGCGTTGATTTCTTCGCGAGTCCCTTTTTAGTATCTGAGCATCTCCTCGCTATCATCACGGTGAGATAATTTCACGAGCATAATGATAAAATATTACGCGCATTTTTTGGTCCCGTTACATTTCCATGACTTCCCGAATACAGTCCACGCGAATGTCGATACGTTCCATTCAACAGGCCTTGCCCTTATTCCTCGCCCCAGTCCCTTCCCGCCTCTAATGACCTCGACGTCGACGAGGCGTAAACACATTTCAACCAGGACCTCAAGTGCATTCGATGTTGCTTGAAACAGGTCATCTTCGTTGCAGGATGATTGGCACATAGGGCACTCGAGCATATGGTTCATCGTTTGGTCCTCACCACACTCGTGCTTAATACTGGTAGCGTCAGTATGACCCCATCTCACTAGGTTTCCCTTTGACCTGCCCACTCCTGATCGCAATCGACCAGACGTTCCAGTCCTCTGCGTGACCAGGTGGCAAGCGCTCTGCAACTGTCAGTGGTCCCGAGATGTTAGGGACCTTCATTTTACATAACTGTACTTTTGCCTTTTCGGGTAACCCAACTTGTAGAAAAAATTTAAACAGTGATATATTTAATTCGCAAACAAATGATGGGCTAAATTTGCTGTAATGAAGAACGGTTTGAGCACGATTTTGGTGGGCAACCCGGTCGCAATGTATGCTTCTAAAACCAATCTACCAGTAAAATCATATGTTGGTAAATTAACAGATGAGAGTGTAAATGAAGGGGACGGACGTGAGACCAGATGAGAGTGTGAATGAAGAGATCGGATGGGAGACTGGACGAGAGTGTGAATGAAGAGATGGATGGGAGACTGGATGAGAGTGTGAATGAAGAGGTCTGATGTGAGACCGGATGAACGTGTGAATGAAGAGATGGATGGGAGACTGGATGAGAGTGTGAATGAAGAGGTCTGATGTGAGACTGGATGAGACTGTGAATGAAGAGATCGGATGGGAGACTGGATGAGAGTGTGAATGAAGAGGTCTGATGTGAGACTGGACGAGAGTGTGAATGAAGAGATGGATGGGAGACTGGATGAGAGTGTGAATGAAGAGGTCTGATGTGAGACCGGATGAGAGACTGGATGAGAGTGTGAATGAAGAGATGGATGGGAGACTGGATGACAGTGTGAATGAAGAGGTCTGATGTGAGACTGGATGAGAGTGTGAATGAGGAGATGGATGGGAGACTGGATGAGAGTGTGAATGAAGAGGTCGATGTGAGACCGGATGAGAGTGTGAATGAAGAGATGGATGGGAGACTGGATGAGAGTGTGAATGAAGAGGTCTGATGTGAGACCGGATGAACGTGTGAATGAAGAGATGGATGGGAGACTGGGTGAGAGTGTGAATGAAGAGATGGATGGGAGACTGGATGAGAGTGTGAATGAAGAGGTCTGATGTGAGACTGGGTAAGAGTGTGAATGAAGAGATGGATGGGAGACTGGATGAGAGTGTGAATGAAGAGATCTGATGTGAGACTGGATGAGAGTGTGAATGAAGAGATGGATGGGAGACTGGATGAGAGTGTGAATGAAGAGGTCTGATGTGAGACCGGATGAGAGTGTGAATGAAGAGATGGATGGGAGACTGGATGAGAGTGTGAATGAAGAGGTCTGATGTGAGACCGGATGAGAGTGTGAATGAAGAGATGGATGGGAGACTGGATGAGATCTGATGTGAGACCAGATGAGAGTGTGAATGAAGAGGTCTGATGTGAGACCAGATGAGAGTGTGAATGAAGAGGTCTGATGTGAGACCAGATGAGAGTGTGAATAAAGAGGTCTGATGTGAGACCGGATGAGAGTGTGAATGAAGAGATGGATGGGAGACTGGATGAGAGTGTGTATGAAGAGATGGATGGGAGACTGGATGAGAGTGTGAATGAAGAGGTCTGATGTGAGACCAGATGAGAGTGTGAATGAAGAGGTCTGATGTGAGACCGGATGAGAGTGTGAATGAAGAGATGGATGGGAGACTGGATGAGAGTGTGAATGAAGAGATGGATGGGAGACTGGATGAGAGTGTGAATGAAGAGGTCTGATGTGAGACTGGATGAGAGTGTGAATGAAGAGATGGATGGGAGACTGGATGAGAGTGTGAATTAAGAGATGGATGGGAGACTGGATGAGAGTGTGAATGAAGAGATGGATGGGAGACTGGATGAGAGTGTGAATGAAGAGGTCTGATGTGAGACCGGATGAGAGTGTGAATGAAGAGATGGATGGGAGACTGGATGAGAGTGTGAATGAAGAGATGGATGGGAGACTGGATGAGAGTGTGAATGAAGAGATGGATGGGAGACTGGATGAGAGTGTGAATGAAGAGATCTGATGTGAGACTGGATGAGAGTGTGAATGAAGAGATGGATGGGAGACTGGATGAGAGTGTGAATGAAGAGGTCTGATGTGAGAACGGATGAGAGTGTGAATGAAGAGATGGATGGGAGACTGGATGAGAGTGTGAATGAAGAGGTCTGATGTGAGACCGGATGAGAGTGTGAATGAAGAGGTCTGATGTGAGACCAGATGAGAGTGTGAATGAAGAGGTCTGATGTGAGACCAGATGAGAGTGTGAATGAAGAGGTCTGATGTGAGACCGGATGAGAGTGTGAATGAAGAGATGGATGGGAGACTGGATGAGAGTGTGAATGAAGAGATGGATGGGAGACTGGATGAGAGTGTGAATGAAGAGGTCTGATGTGAGACTGGATGAGAGTGTGAATGAAGAGATGGATGGGAGACTGGATGAGAGTGTGAATGAAGAGGTCTGATGTGAGACCGGATGAGAGTGTGAATGAAGAGATCGGATGGGAGACTGGATGAGAGTGTGAATGAAGAGATGGATGGGAGACTGGATGAGAGTGTGAATGAAGAGGTTGATGTGAGACTGGATGAGAGTGTGAATGAAGAGGTCTGATGGGAGACTGGATGAGAGTGTGAATGAAGAGGTCTGATGTGAGACCGGATGAACGTGTGAATGAAGAGGTCCGATGTAAGACTGGATGAATGTGTGAATGAAGAGGTCGGCCCCGATGAGAGAGTGAATGAAGAGGTGGGATGTGAGACGTGTGTGGTCTGTCCCTCCGCAGGAGGAGGAGCTCGAGGAGTGCGACGGGGTGCCGCTGGAGGTGGTGAAGATGGAGTACGGAGAGCCGGAGGAGCCGCAGGGGCGGCGGGGGCGGTGCTGCGAGGGGCGGGACGAGTGCGCCGTGTACGGCGAGCACGTGGCCAACAAGCTGCGCGCCCTCGACCACCGCACGCGCGCCATCGTGCAGCACGCCATCAACAACGTACTCTTCGAGGCGGACATGGGCAAGTTCGCCGAGCAGCACTACCAGTGACTCACCAGCTCGTAGTCCTGGAAGAGGGCCGCAGCAGGAGGCGGCGCGCGTTCACCGTCGCCGCGATCTTGGTCAGCAGCACGTCCAGGCGGCGCTGCTCGCGCGGGCTCAGCACGTTGCGGTGCAGCGGGTCCTCCCACTCCAGCCCCGACACCAGCGGCTGCTCGCCGCGAGACCCCACGTCTGCAACGCGACCAGGCACATACAATCCTGGTGCTATCATTAACTTGTATGGTGAGTCCTGTCTCAGTGGCTGGTAGTATGTTTGTTATCAGCTGCGACAGTAGCATGGTGACTGAAGACAGCTGATCATCTCGTTGCTGTTCTCCGACGTGACAACTGTGGCAGTGCTTGAAACTCAGACCACTATAACGGGCTGCTTATTATTATTTAAACCCTTTGTTTATGCGTCAGGATGGCTAGGTTAGGCCAGTGGTTGTGAGCGTCTTGCCAGGTACTTACTTGGTGGTGGCTGTGGCTTCTCCTCCCTTGGCTGGTACTCCGGTCTTGGCTTTGGCTAGCTTAATAGCCTATTTACTTTGATCTTAATATCTCGGGCTTGACTTCAAGGAAAGAGGCTAAGTGCATACACAGTTTTATTCTCTCATAGGCAGGCTGTTATATTTCTCCAACTGCCACGACCAAGATTCCAAGCACTTGCCAATATGAAAGAATGGTGGACTTACAATGGTTCCGGCGGGCTGGCTAGCGGGCGCGGCTGGTCTTCGATCCCCACTCGGTGTTCAGAATAGCATAGTGGCTGCGTAATTACTCATACATGACTTCCCCCCGAGCCTCGGTGAGCCCGTGCTTATATGTCATCAGTTGCGTAGCCTGTCTCCGTTCTACGGGCAATAATCTGACAGCTAGCATTTCTGGAACCTTCTCCACGAGCCTAGCTTCCATAGCTATTGCTCGCCGACCTCGATTTCCAGCTAACGAACCTTGCGACATACTACGCCGGGCGCTTGCGTGTGCCTCGCTACCCGCGCATGTCGCCGCTAATACCTTATCATTATTTATATTTTATTATTCCCACGATCTACTAGGTAGCCGGCCGCTGGTCGACGGTCGTTGGCGGCGTTTGAGGGCTGCCGTCGGGCTGGGTGTGGTACTCTTCTCCCACCTTCTCTCATAGCTGGTTTCTTCTTGGTGTGAAGCGGCCGTATCACTAACGGATCTCCTCCCTCGTTGACCGCTGCTAGCCATGCCCCGTCTTCAATCGTCTGATCTCTTGGGACTGCTACCTTTCCGGGCATCCACCGTAGCATACAGCATGGTTTCCCCCGCAGTTACAACAGACTGGTTCATGGCTGATCTTTCTGCAGTTGGCCACTCGATGTTCGCCCCCGCATCGAATGCAACGCTCCTTGTTGCTGCAATTATATGTGTCATGTTCGAAAGATTGGCTCCTGAGGCACTGCTTACATTAGGTTTTCTCTTCATCTGTTCCTATCAACCACGGGAGGCGTTCCTACTGGTTACTTTCTCCGCTGGTTCTTCTTTTTGTAGCTCGTTCATTGCTTAGGGGCGTGTGTTGTCTTGATCTCCTATATTACATTGCATGGTCCTTATCTTAAGGAACCTATGAGGGAGCGTAGAGCAAAATGCACGCAACGGTAAAGCGGACTTCATACAGAGCCATGATGCCCATCGGTCGGCTGGCAGCGGGCCGCGTATTCAGCCATCCGTCGGTAACACCGACGAAGTCACAAGGGCGCATCCTCGCCTCTGATTAACTGTATATCGCTCGTCTCCTTCAACACAATATAGATACCTGATGAAGAACACAGGGTGTGTAGTCGAAACGTTGTATTTTATAGCACCATCTGCAACCCCTCGAAGAGTACAGCCAAATTATACAGGCTTCAAACTATTTACCGGTGGTTGATAGTTCAGTGAGTTATGGAATAAAACAAGGCGTTTCAGCGCGGGAGGATGACTGTTTGAGATGGCGTTCATCAACAAGGAACCACTGTAACCATCACAAACGGGGTCACAATGTAGCCTGGGACTGTTTTCATCACTCACTACTTTTTTTGTAAGCGATATTACAGATATTGAACCTAAAATGGAGTTTTCGCTTCAAAAATCTTTACCTTTACTCTGTCTAAAAGTGTAAGTAAAAAATTTAGTATTTTCACATTCAAATTTATCGCTCAGAATGTCTGTCAGTAACAAGAACTCTATTAGTACTACGGGTGGACGTTTTGATGCAAATAATTTGTAAGCAAATAAGAGTTGTAGAAGTGTCACTATTCAATTGGCCCACATTACGTGAATTAAAAAATATTTTGCATAAAAGCACAATTTTGGATGGAACCTGGAATTTAATACTACAATCAGTTACATACAAAGAACAAAACTTTTCGTTTTGTCTAAATATCTACTCGAAAATTAAAAGCATGTCAAGTGATCCGTACTCACTTTAAAGAGCTATATCAAGTAAAAACCAACACACATGCAACAATTTTAACGCAAAATAAAATCCATTTCAGATATTACGCCTTGATTATTTTCAACCATAATAAGTACGAAATAAAACCTTATATGTATTAAAAAAAATAGTAGTTCATTTTTGGTGTCTTTTACTATGGCCCACCACTATTGGCTTTAAATTTTATAAATAAAGTGCCGTCTATAAATATATGTTGTGTTTATTGCTTTTTATTCCACAGACGCGTTTCGCCCTTACATTGTGCGGCATCGTCTGTGGAGATATGTTGATAATCTTCACGTGGCGGTCTGCAACAGCACTTTATGCAGGACCTGATTGACCAGCTAGAAAACACCGATGAAAATACAAAGTAAAAAAATCAGCAAATTGTACAATGTGGGAATTACGTACGAACATAAAAACTTCTTCAGCCAAAGATATGAATCTCACCATTCGTTTCAACGCAGATTCGTATTAAAGTCGCTCCAGCATATAAAAGCAAGGTCGCGGCATGAAGTACATCATATGCTGTGATTCCCTCAGCTGCATCCAGGCCTTGGGAAGCATCTACCCAGGAGATCGTCTTGTCCAGGATATACAGGACACCCTTCGATCCCTCCAGTCTTCTGGCAATGAGGTCGCATTCTGCTGGGTACCGGGCCATGTGGGAATCAGGGGGAACGAGGCAGCTGATGAAGCTGCCAAGTTAGCCTGCAACAAGGTCAGAATTGACTTTGATCCGGTCGCAAAGTCTGACCTTGCCTCGGCGGGGTAAAGATTTTTTTTTTGGCATTTGGCAGAGGTAGTGGCTGGAGGTAGAGCATAATAAGCTCCGGCTGGTCAAACCGACCGTTCAGCCGTGGAGCAGCTCCTTCCATCGGGCGAGGAGGGATGAGGTTCTTCTTACTTTCCTCCGTATAGGGCACTGTCCTCTGACACACAGCTTTCTTCTTCGCCGGGAGGACCCTCCGGAATATGATGCTTGTGGCGTACCTCTGACGGTGCGCTACATTTTAATTGATTGTGCTTTTTTTTTTAGACTTGAGCCTGGCCAACGATCTTTCCCTCATTTTAAACAATGAGACCAGTTGTGCGGCGAGTGTTTTAAAATTTTGCGTATTGGCCGGTCTAGTGCCTAAAATTTTAGGCAGATCGGCCTTTTTGCAGCCTCTCATCCATGTGCATTGTTTTTATTTTTTATATTGTTATAATTCCTGTCTCGCTGGCCATTATACAGCCAGCGAGACGAGTGTTTTTAGTACTTTTGTGAACCTACTTGGGCCCCTTTACAGCCATCCAGGTGTTGAACGGACTAAAGTACCGGTGGCCATTTGAATGCCACGTCTGATTTTATAATTTATTTTATTTGCTGTCTGTATGGCCGACCCCTTTACAGTCAACCATGCAGACAGTATTTTAGAACTTTTTTAAGCCACAGTTTAGCTGGTAATTGTTAGGGCGCTAATGACACAGCTGTCGACGCGCCCTAAAGCAACAACAACAACAACAGCAGCAGCACATTCGTAGCTGATGATGACTCGATAAGAGGCGAAATGGGTATCCCAATAGATCTTTAGAAAACAGTGTAAATTAATTAATCAACTACACGAAAAATGGCGTGCGATAACACTGTAACGCTATCGGATAACAATCAATTATGTAATCTGCAAAATCCTTCATATAATTTAGCTGTACTTTGCCGTAGCTGTGGTGTAAAGATATCGATGAGCTGAGTTTTTTTAAACACAGAATACATATTCACGAAAACGACGTGCGGCTAATCATTTTCGATATTATTCGCCATCGCTATTACTTTAAACGGGGTCAAGATGCATTTACTGACCACGGTCGTATTTCTGTATAATTTCTAGCAGTCACATTGCGTGTATTGAGTAATGGCATCTGGACACTGTCCCCATCATACCACTCTCTGTTAAAACTATTCGTCTCTTCCCTGACAACTGTACGAGCTCTAATCACGTCACCGGTCGCCATGTACAGCTATCAGCGACAGTGTAGATTAATGACACGATTCAGCTCATTTATTTTATTTTTATTGCCATCGACTTCGTACACGACACTGTTAGGTCTTCGCTCTCCGCCACTCCTCTGTACTGTGAGAGGCAGGGCATGCTCCTACCAGCTAAGGGGGCGTCCATTGACTACATGGCGTGAAATGGGGGGGGGGGTAGGGGGGTTGACGGAAATCTCACGTCATATTTTAAAACTCTTGATGGCCAGTAGAGCTAAAAAAAGGCTCACGAACGACGCAGGGGGCGCTCCCAAAAAAAAGGTCTAAAAAAACTACGAAACTGCGAGGTCGGTCAGCAGGGAGGGGGGAGGAATCCCGACAAAATCTCACGTCACCTTAGGGGCGGGGTCCAACCACATCACACCAAGTCTCAACAAAAAGGGGGGGTCCGGAATTAAAAACACCTCACGTAAATAATGGATGCTCCCTCCAACCCACGCCCGGCTTAACCACGCGCGCAACCACCATCACTGCACAGCGAGACAAAGGCCAAACCGAGAGCTCCTAAATACCTGTTTCATCCACACCACTGAAATTATCCCTTATATATATATACATATATATATATACATCTTTCAAAATTGATGAATAAAAAAATGCCTTCTAAGAACAACTGCTGTTTCTGATATTATTTTATTCCCCAGACGCATTTCGGCCTTCTGGTGTGTGGCATCATCAGCGGCTGTAAATGTTTGGTTTCACATGTATATCATTACAATTATTCATTAAAACCAATTACCTACATATATAATAAAATCACTGTAATCACAGGTAAGGTGATAACCTTTTCATGGCTGTCTGGAACTGTACTTCTACAGAACTTTTATACATGTGGCACTACTCATAGCACAAGGAGGAAACGCGTCTCGGGAATAAAATAATATTAAAAACAACAGTTGTTAGTAGACGGAATTTTATTATAAAAATATGGCCTGCAACCAGATTCGCATTGATGATATTTGTGTGATCACACGTGAAGACGTGTTGGGTGTGATTACCTTCTCCGTGGAGCACGGAGCAGAACTGCTGGTAGAGAATGCGGCCGTCGCAGGACCGGAAGTACCTGGCGAGCTGCTCGACTTCCTGCACGCTCAGTCCTAGCGACACGTCCAGCGGCGGCCCCAGCAGCACCTTGCAGAACGTCGACTCTGCAAAACAACACCACGGGTCAACAGGCTCTGGTCTACCCGACCTATTAAGGGCACACACTCTACACACAAAACAACACCACGGGTCAGCAGGCTCTGGTCTACCCGACCTATTAAGGGCACACACTCTACACACAAAACAACACCACGGGTCAGCAGGCTCTGGTCTACCCGACCTATTAAGGGCACACACTCTACACACAAAACAACACCACGGGTCAGCAGGCTCTGGTCTACCCGACCTATTAAGGGCACACACTCTACACACAAAACAACACCACGGGTCAGCAGGCTCTGGTCTACCCGACCTATTAAGGGCACACACTCTACACACAAAACAACACCACGGGTCAGCAGGCTCTGGTCTACCCGACCTATTAAGGGCACACACTCTACACACAAAACAACACCACGGGTCAGCAGGCTCTGGTCTACCCGACCTATTAAGGGCACACACTCTACACACAAAACAACACCACGGGTCAGCAGGCTCTGGTCTACCCGACCTATTAAGGGCACACACTCTACACACAAAACAACACCACGGGTCAGCAGGCTCTGGTCTACCCGACCTATCAAGGGCACACACTCTACACACAAAACAACACCACGGGTCAGCAGGCTCTGGTCTACCCGACCTATCAAGGGCACACACTCTACACACAAAACAACACCACGGGTCAGCAGGCTCTGGTCTACCCGACCTATTAAGGGCACACACTCTACACACAAAACAACACCACGGGTCAGCAGGCTCTGGTCTACCCGACCTATTAAGGGCACACACTCTACACACAAAACAACACCACGGGTCAGCAGGCTCTGGTCTACCCGACCTATTAAGGGCACACACTCTACACACAAAACAACACCACGGGTCAGCAGGCTCTGGTCTACCCGACCTATTAAGGGCACACACTCTACACACAAAACAACACCACGGGTCAGCAGGCTCTGGTCTACCCGACCTATTAAGGGCACACACTCTACACACAAAACAACACCACGGGTCAGCAGGCTCTGGTCTACCCGACCTATTAAGGGCACACACTCTACACACAAAACAACACCACGGGTCAGCAGGCTCTGGTCTACCCGACCTATTAAGGGCACACACTCTACACACAAAA